>JAUTXX010535191.1:0-11498 GCA_032273605.1 Panulirus laevicauda | reverse complement strand
ATATGGGATAAATGCTTCCATTCCCGCAAGAATAACTTCTGTTATGCATTTTGTAGAGACAGAAATCACTACATAAGAGACAATAATATACCCAAGGAAAGTAAAAAAAGTTACGTAAGTTATTCCAATCAGCTTTGTTGAGGTGCTAATATTTATGCTTGGAAGGGGCTGCTAGAGAGGGAGGTGCTGATAGAATGGATACATTTGTGAGATTGTGTATTTACAACAGGATGGACCAAAGATGAAAATAAATTTAGAATATTAGGAGAGTGGTCACTGCAGTCAGGAATATAGGTAGGGTGGGAGATGATTTGCTATAAATCATTGAGGATGGAGGAGGTGAGGTCTTTAGTCCCTTTAGCATTCATATGGGAGGAATGCAGCCATTACCTGTGATGATCGTTGAAATCCCCAAGGTAGAGGATCTTGGCTTGCGGGTTAGAGATGTGACAGTGTCATGGCAGGAGTTTAGATAGTCGAAGAAAGATAAAAAAAAATTTAAATTAGGAGAGCAATAAGCAAAACAGAAGAAAAGTTTATTTTTTGGAGACAGGCCTTGAGCCACTTAACATCGAAGTTTGGAGACTCAAGGTCCTTGAGGCATGCAACAGGTGTGTTGATGTTGGAATAAGCTCAAACACCGCCTTTGAACCAGAATTGTAAGCAGAGATTTTTGCTGGATGTGAAGAAGGGATTAGTGAGAACATCATTAGATAACTGTGTCTCAGAGAGAAGTAAGATATTAGGAGAGGAGATGGTTTTCAACAGAGGAGAGGCTTCAGAGACTTCAAATGTAGGCATAGTGAGTAGAAAAGGAGGAAGGTCTAACAGAGAGTCAAAGGTCGTGGGATGGGCCGTTACTACTACTGCCAAAGCCCTCCCTCTCATCGTCAGTAGAGTCAGGAAGAAACCTGTAGATTCTTAGCACCCCATGATGCTGGGGATTAGAAGCATAGAGATGTCAGACTCTGTCATGATAATACTTAGCAATGTTAGAGTGGATAGGAGTTGGCAATGTATTTGAAAAAAGAGAAAGGTTTGAGTAGTAGTATGGTGCTTGTATGGAGATGGTAGTAACTAGCCTGGTAGTCCTGTTTTGGTGACACAGAAACTAAGACTGGCAATCCTGACATGGAGGGTGTAAGATGGTTCTGGGCACCACTTTAACGCTCCTCATTAAGGATAGTAGTACCACCGTGAGTGACTGCTGTCAACAGCCTACGCCCTAATGGTTTGCTTCAAAGGTAGGGCATGGGATACTCCTTGAGTTAGCTTGTATATTGGGAGGAATAAATACACTACCTCCTGATCCCTCCCTTTTGCTGGAGTCAGATTTGCAGGAGTCATGGAAGGGCCATTGCTGTACTACCTGAGCCCTCCCTCTAATTGGCAGCAGAGTCACAACCTCCTGAATGTTCAGGCCCCGATCACTCAAAATCTTTTTCACTCCATCCTTCTACCTCCAATTTGGTCTCCCACTTCTTGTTCCCTCCACCTCTGACACATAAATATCCTCATTGTCAGCCTTTCCTCACTCATTCTCCCCATATATCCAAACCATTTCAACACACCCTCTTCTGCTCTCTTAACCACACTCTTTTTATTTCCACACATCTATTTTACCCTTTCATTACTTACTCAATCAAACCACCTCACACCACATCTCATTTCCAACACATCCACCTTCCTCTCTACAACCCTATCTATAACCCATGCCTCACAACTATATAACATTGTTGGCACTACTATTCCTTCAAATATACCCATTTTTACTCTCAAAGATAACGTTCTCTCCTTCCACACATTCTTCATCACTCCCAGAACCTTTGCCCCCTTGTCCACCCTGTGACTCACTTCCACTTCCATGGTTCCATTGGCTGCTAAGTCCACTCCCAGATATCTAAAACACTTCACTTCCTTTAATTTTTCTCCATTCAAACTTTCATTCCAATTAACCTGTCCCTCAACCCTACTGAGCCTAATAACCTTGCTCTTATTCACATTTACTCTCAACTTTTTCCTTTCACACACTTTTCCAAACTCAGTCGCCAATTCCTGCAGTTTCTCACTCGAATCAGCCACTAGAGCTGTAAATGCTCGATTTAATGGACTAATTATGGGGTGGGAAGTTGTATCCATTAATGTCGAAAGTTCGATAAATAAGCCATTTCTTTGCCATATTTAAGTTCACATGTTTTCTTTTAACTCCTCTATGAATGTAGGGGGTAATATGTGTTATGATAGTTGGGCGGCAGGCACCCGGCAGCAAGGGAATGCTTGCCGGGGCCAGGCAGTTGGACACAGGAGTCAGACTGAGATAGAGGTGATGCCACCCCTATCCTGTGAAAGGATACTTCTTTATAATAAAGTGAGGATGGACTACCTGCTTTCATTGCAAGTCTTACATGGTGCAATGATTAGGATTCAAACCTATTTGGGAAAATCCCAAGTTATTGCAAGGCTGCTCATCATATTTAGGAGATGGGGAGCACTGAATGATATATCCTTGGACAGGTGAACCAATCTAGACAGTGAGGAGATGGAAGCTTTCTACACAGAATGGGGAATCTTGGCCCACACCTCCTGAGCCCACTTCCCCCAGTCCAATGGATGTGCCAAAGCAGCGGTAAAGGCAGCCAAATGGGTGTTTAGGGGCAACGTGGGTGTTGAAGGTAGCAAAGTGACTCAGGCTATGCTTCAATATCTTGACCCACCCCAACCAAGAATGGGGGGATAAGTCACCAGCATAGGGAGACAGTTGCAAGACGGTGTCCCTTCCCCCTGGCAACATTATCTTATAAACCAGCGATGGAGAACTGCTCTGCGTAACAGGAAACAGGGAGCAGGCCATAGCCGAGAGCTAGGCTCGCATGCAGGATGGCCCAGCCCAGCAGGTGACTCCACTACGCTGTCCCAGCTGTCTGTGGGCACCCCTGTCGACGTGTAGGATGTCACTTTGAAGGTTTGGGACAGGTTGGGCATGGTAGTGGAGGTGAAACTGCATAGACAATACTGTCTTTGTGAAACCAACACCACCTATGCCTCCAGGTTTCGCTGATCCTTACAACACCCGACGGTCAAGGAGAGTGCCCATCAGCAGCAGCTCTGCCCCCAGTTGTAGCAACGCCCAGCCTCAGGCAGTGGTGCCCTCTCCGTGTGAGACACCACCCTAGACACTTGCAAGATTGTTTGTGGTGGCTCCTGTGAAGAGTGTACCATGAGAATAAGAAGTGTTGAATATCAGTCAAGGCATCTGTAAATTAAATCCATTTATTGTAGAAAATGTTGTTAAGAGCTTTCTTAATTTGATTTAAGCAGTATTTCAATCTTTTGTAAAGGTGAAAGTAAATGAAAGTAAACGAAGCAAGGTGAGTAGGTGAAGAATGGGAGGTATTTAGGGAAATACTACTTGGAAGTGCAAGAGATGCATTGTCACATGTGAAAGCCGGGAGGTGTGCAGATCAGAAAGGGTGTCAGTGGTGGGATTAAGAATTAAGGTTGATAGTGAAAGAGGAAAGAGAGGCATTTGGTCAGTACTTATTGGAAAGGAGTGTAAATGAATGGGGGATGAATGAGAGAAAGCAGCAGGTCAAGACGAAGGTGCTGGGGTTGTAAAAGAGGACAAATATGAGTTTAGGTTAGCGAGAATGAGTGAACTTTAGGGGGAATATCATGTTTTGGAAGGAGGTAGATGACGTGCGAAAAACAAGAGAACAAATTAGGAATATCAGTGAAGGGGCAGGACTAGTGATAATAGGTAGTGATGAAGTTGAGGAGGAGATGGAGTGTATATTTTGAAGGGCTTTTGAATGTGTTTGATGATAGTATGGCAGGTTTAGGTGTTTGGGTCAGGGTGATATGTGAATTGAGAGAGTCAGGGAGAATGGATTGGCCAAGAGAGAAGAGGAAGTTAAAGCCTTGAGTATGTTGAAATGTAGCAAGGTGTCTGGAATGGATGGTATTGCATTTGAATTTAGAATAGAAAGGGGGTGATTGTGTTGTTGATTGGTTGGTAAGGATTTTCAGTGTTACCCTTTCATTACTTACTCGATCAAACCACTTTACACCATATTTTGTACTCAAACATTTAATTTCCAGCACATCCACCTTTCTCTGTACATCCTTATCTATATCCCTTGACTCGCATCCTATGATATTGTTGACTGCTATGCCTTCAAACATACCTATTTTGGCCCTCCCAGGCAATGTTATTTCTTTCTACACATTCTTCAGCACTCCCAGAACCTTCATCTCCACACCCACCCTCTCATTTCTGCATCCTTGATTTCATTCACTGCCACGTCCACTCCCAGGCATCAAAGCACTTCACTTCCAATTTTTTTCCATTCATATTCACACCCCATCTAACCAGTTCCTTGGCCCCGCTAAATCAAATAACCTTGCTTTTATTTGCATTTATTCTCATCACTCTCGTTTCACACTTTCCTAGACTCAGTAACCAACTTCTGCAGTTTCTTATTCTTATCATCTATACAACAAATACACAATATGATTGGCAGGTATCTACCTGTTTATCACATACATTTCTTTGGGACTCTGGGATAGGCTAGGTAAGGTTTTGTCATATATTCTTTTCAAATGTGTTGATGATTACTACTTCAGTCATTAAATAAGAACTTACTGAAGAGATCTATGTAGAGAAAGTACCTCTGGAGTATAAATACAATTTACCATATTATTTACCAAATATGATAATGAATATTTTATAACTATGAATATTTGCTTCTCCATATCTACTTGAACTGCAGATGTTCTACTGAACCACCCACATTTACATTACTTTTCTTGATATGTAACTTTAGTTTAGTTCATGAATTGGTCATGAACCTACAAGGAGAAAATGTGTAGCAGAAAATACATCTATCCATCAGTTTATTTATCCATAGTTATATTTGACACCCATTTCCTCTGGGAACTCAAATCAAGGGGATGTTCAGGGTAAAGGAGTCTCCAATGTTTTCCATGTCCTCACATGCCTCCTTTGCATTCACCATTACCAGCATTCTCCCCCAATTTCTCTCCCTTTAGTACTTTTCCACTTTATTTCCCCATATCACTGGCGGTCTTACTTTCACACCAATCACTTTAATCATAGTATCACCTTGCATTCTTTCCACATAACCAAACTACCTCAAAGTATTATGTTTCATCCACTCTACCACTAAACAATTCATTCCCTTTGCATTCCTTCCCTGTACCAAATCTCTCATACACCACCTTGTTACTTCTCTCCATCTACTAATACCACATGCTTTTCTCAAATAACTCATTTCGGTATCCTGGATGTGATAAGTACAATTTATTGTGTCATTCATTGAGTCAGATAAATGTTTTGAACTGTGCAACAACCGCTCCTCACTCATCTCCCTGAACTGGATACATTTTTAACTGTACAGCCTTACTGCCCATATTTCTATAGCAGTATATTTCTTAATATTGTACTCTTTGTAATTCATTATTAGTGTATGAATCAATCATAAACTTACCAAAGAGAATTTTGCATAAAAATCTTAAAAAGAAAAACATAGAATATAATTTTCCTTATCATTTACCTAGTAAGATGTATGTTTTTAATCGTTAGATTTTGGACCTCTCACTTTTTTGAACTGAAGACATTTTAAACTGTACATAGCTGTACCATCCGTATTTCTGTTAGAGCATTTTTCTTAATTTTATACTCTACATTCTGCACCAGACGTGTAGGCACAAGAGGGCCATTGCCTTATTACGGAAATAGTTTCCTGTTTCTTGTTTGAGACTCTGACAAGTAATATGTTAAGTCTTGCATCAACAGCACTGTTCATATGTTTGGCAATAATGTGACAATGCTTCGTAACCATCAGTTTCCGCAGTTACCTAGCTCTTGTGCCATTCTATTATGCCCAGGAGAGGGACAGTGGAGAAGGACAGTGATAGCTTTATACAAAGCACAGCAAAATTTGAAATCTATCACTGAGCAAATAAATGTCTTTTAGCAAAGTGTCCAAAGGTTGATGAAGTGGTTTAAGGAATTAGGGGAGTCCGTTATACCAGCTCCTCTTTCCAAGTCAGGAAAGCCTAGATTAATGTCTCTGAGGATCCAAGACAAGTTAAGGCTTGTCTATATCTAACAACTTGTGAAATCAAGTAGTAGAAACCCTAACTTGCTTGAACATGTCTTGCTAAAGTGTTTAAGAGTTACTTCATAATGAACTGGTTTTTCTTAGTTTTTGTGCCTACATAAGTATCTACTGACTGCCTCCCAGAAGGTTAAATGAGTGAAATTTTGCAAGAAATACAGTGTTTGGGACCGGGAAACTTGAAGAACCTGGTTGTGGACTGATGAGTTGATATTTACTGTGACTGGAAACACCAGGTGGAGGGTTTACAAACCACCTCACTCAGACCTGCACCTGCCACAATACACAGAAAAGGCTGTAAAAGACCCTCATTCCCTTGTTTTTTGGTTGTTTCAGCTATATGATGGTGGTTTGGTAATCTTTTCAAGAATGTGAAAGTGAACCAGGTAGTGTACTTAAATTTACTTGCTGAGCATTTACTTTATTCATTTGAGTGTGTAAAGGCAAAAATATTTATACTGGATTGGGCCCCCTGCCACACAGCTAGGTTTGTTACACAGATGCTTAGTGATAGAGATGAATTATTTCGATGACTGGCTAGGAAAGAGCCCTGACCTAAACCCAGTTGAACAACTGTAGTATGGGTACATCCTCTGTACCAAAGCTTAATGTAGCAGTGAAGTAGAGCTACTCAAAAATGTTGCTGACAGGATTCCCAGCAGGCAACAGGACTGCACCGAGAGGAAGGGTAATGTAACAAAGTATTAATTGTGTTTGTAATTGTTGATTACGATTTTAGGCCGTGTAACCATAAAATTCCTTGTTTTTCAGCTAGCTCCCTAACTTTTTGTTCAGATGTATGTAATTCATTTTCAGTGTATGAATTAGTTGAGAACATTGAATGATACAGTGCCATTTATTGTTTTTATAAGTGAATTAGACCAATACTTTGTTTAGGAGCTGTGTGAGGTGGCTTATGACAAGTGAGTTGGTGGTGACATGCATTCTGTGAACATGTTGTGCATTTGTGTTGGAATAAAGTGGTGCTGTAGCCAGTTATTTCCCCTCTCACTAGCAGGTTAGGAGTTATTGAATGATAGGGAGGAAGCTAAACAAACAACGAAGACATAAGGAATCTCTTTCCTGGCTAGCTTTTATGCCAATGCACCCTTCTGATACTTCTCAGGTGATGCCATCTACACATCTCATAATATCTCAAAAGTATTACATTAAGTTTTATGAGCATGATAGTTTTAGATGAGTCATAATACAAAAACTCACTGTTGAACACATGGGGGAAAATAAGAAAAAACTTCATGTAAAGTCATCCAAAACAGCAAAATAGTAATTGCAAACATATATCCAGTGTTGTTTAGGATTGCTGTTTAACAGATTGTTCTAGATGATTCCCAAATGATTATTATTTTAACTACTCCTATATTTGTTTTCTGCATTCAGTAACATGTTCTTAAATGATTTGAGAAGAAAAGTCCTAGCCATTAACCTTGAAGTTCAAAGATAATTAGGATAGGGAGAACTTTTTTATTTTATGGATGTTAAGGGGTTGAATGGAAGAGCATCTGCCATTTTCTCATATGTTGTCATCTTGAGATACATTGCCATATTTGAAATTTATGGATAGGAAAAGACTACTGATAGATTCAATTTTCATCTTGAAATGCAGTTGCTGCTTTCAATAACACCATGAAGGTGAAGTGCCAAACCCATGCTCAGATTCATTCAAGCTCACAGGAAGTAGGAATACTTGCAGGACACTTAGGCAAAGTGATGACTGGTTCAAGTGGCCTGAAGTACAGAAATCTTTGAATAGTGAACGATACATCTTTAATCTGTGAATGTTGGCAGAGAACTGATGTGATGGGCTGTGTGGCATGTGCGGCATTTGTACCTCATAGTGCATGACCAGCTGGGTTCACTTTATACTGCAACAGCTGATGTTATGATGAAAAATTGGGGGTAATTAGGTGTGTGTACTGTATCAGTACTGATTTGCTGGCCAGGATGCCTTCAACCGTGCTGACTGTACAGTAGAGGTCATGTCAATTGGAGTGGGGTCCTTTATCCCTTCTTCTGCCAAATAGTTATTCCCCATTCATAGTAAGATCACAGTTGTTTTGATGCTTGTTGCATCAGCAACAGAATGTAATGGGCCTGAATATCATTTCTGCCTTTATGTTTAATCAGAATCATTGTAAATTTGTTATTTTTAAAGTCAAGCACACCATTATATAAAGAAAGTTAGCTGATTTGAATTATTCTCTGCCAATTAATCTTTCTGGTCTCGAATCAAAAACATGTCTGAAATTCAACTTTCTTCCTTTGTTTCAGCCTCATCAATCTATACCTAACTTTCCTGTTGATAAAGTTGCTATTTTCAGTAACTTCTCCTCAAACTTTGTTTGGATGATTCTGCATCTAATCCTCTTCGTACTCTCTCAGCTACAGGGCATAGCAAGTGTTCCAGATAGCATACTTCCTCATGTTTCAGAGGAGGTTGCCTCTGAATGAGCTGCAGATTTTGCTTATCTGTTTTTTTCTCTCTTAATATTCAAGCCTTCCACCCTTGGAAGCATACCTTGGTGCCACTCATCACAAAGAAAGGAAACAGATCTAATTCCACCAGCTATTACCCCATTGCTCTCTTTTCTGCTGTTGCCAGTTTTTTTTTCTTGAACTCTTCTAAATTCACTTTTGTAAGAATTCAGAAACTCATTTCTTTCTTTTTTATCACCAAATAGCTTTCATGGTTTAGTATTTTCTGGTGATCCCTCTTATGTGATCCATCTCTTGTCCGGCTATCTCAGAGGTTTTGGTGAACCTTTTGTCATGGCCTTAACCTTTCTAAACCTCTTCAGGCTTTTCTGCTTCCCTCAGGTCTTTGTTATATAGCTTCCTCTCTAGTTGGTCTGTTGTAATAGTCGTTGATGGTGCCACTACTCCCTCTTATGTTATCAACTTTGGTGCCCCTCAAGGTTATTTCTTTTTGCCTCTTTCTTTTCTCCATAACTAGTCTTCTGTCTTCAGTGTATATTCCAGTTCACTCTTGTGCTGATGATTCATTTATCCATCCTTTTCACACATAACATATCTTCTCTCTTAATTCACACTTATAATTTCTGTTTGTATCTCACTTTGAAGCTCACTCATTTCCCAGAGTTAAATTTGAAATTTAAATAGCAAACATGCATAAGCATATCTTCCACTCTGTCTTGGAAATCCCACATAATGAACATTTGAATACAATGAAAATTTTGAAATCTGCTTCTAAAAAGCTGGAAGCTTTGTATAGGTGCTGTGATTATTTCTCTTCGGAGCAATATCTAATCTACAAATTTTATTCACCCCAGTATGGAGTACTGCTAGCGCATATGGACCGACTCTTCCTCCACTGCCCTTTTAGCTAGAGTGAAATCAAGGGTTTCGGCTGTCCTTCAACCTTCTCTTTTTGTCCACTTTGATGTTTCTGCCCTCTCCTTCTTTTATAGGTCTTTAAGAGCCTGACAGAAGAGGAGCAATATAGCAGCTTGATTCAAGGCCTTTGAAATCATTGTTAAGTGTTTGTAAGGAATTGTGTGGTAAATCTAACATTATGAGTGATTTTTTGATATTTCTGTCAGTTGCCTGTGATTTTTCTATTTTTTTTAAGTGAAAGGTTTTAATGACTCCAAAAAGAACATGTCATTGTGGAAAAAACTTAGTCATATGGTTTAAGATAAATGACAGTTTGTTATTGTAAGATATAAGGCACTCACCTGTGTGTTGAAGGTAGGATAGTGTTTTCATCATGCATGGTCTCTATGAATAGTTATGATGTAATACTTCAGGATAAGTATATTGTATGGATGCACCAAGTTCTGTACCTTCATAATAGTATAAGGGCTTCAAGTAGATTGATAGCTTATTAAGTACATGTGACAACAGAATGCCGATTACAGCTTTGACTTTGATATTGCAATGAATTTTAGCTTTTGGTCATGTTTTTATAGTTGAAAAAAATTGTTCAGCTTTTGTAGCTATTGGTAATCTATTGTAGTCTATGTATAGTATGTTGCATGATTAATATAGATGCATTGTGTTGCAGTAACCTGCAAACTAGAGTAAAACCTCTGTTATCTGCAATGCTTAGGGGAATCAGCCATTCCATAAATCAGAATTTTTGGTTATTTGAGGTTTTTTTTATATATTTTATAAATCAGAAATTTTAATATTTTGACGTTGCAGTCATTCATATGTGCCACCCTGGACTCACCTTTAGCCAGTCTCTTGTACAGTTCCATCTTTAAGACTTAAAACGTCCGATACACTCAGTTTGAGATGTACTCAGCTTTGAAGAGCTGTCAGGCAATTGCTGATGACACTTGAAAGGGGCCATTGTCCACCATAGCAATCTAGGGTGCACAAAGTACACATATGAGCAAGACCATCATGCAAGACTTCAGCAGAAAGCACAAGGGAGATAGAAAACAATCACAAGTGCCACAAAACACTGGGTGGTGAGAACACTAATTGCTGAGGTGCAGTGCATGCATGATTTGCAGTACTGTTGAGTATATTGATTTATTTCTTGATGATAGTGTAGTCATCTGAAATTGAAATTGAAAAAATATATTGTTTAGAATGTTTCGTTGGCTCACATTATGAATAACAGAGGTTTAACTGTTTTAGTTTTGGGGACATTGTATTGGGTGTATTTACTGAAAATTTGTGAAGAATTTCTTTAAGTATTTCATTATTATTACTAGATGTTTGTATCTCCAAAATACAGTTTTTTGTTTTTATGGATTTCATGAAGAGAAATGGATTATAAGGTTTTGAATTTTGAAGGGATGAAAATCAGCACTGTCATTGTAATATGTAGAAAATTATGTAACCTCAGTTTGATGTAGAAATGCCAAAACCAAAATGTTATCGTAATGAATCTCATATTCCTTACATTTAGTTTTCTTCATTTATTATTTTGTTCTTTTGCATCCTATCTAATTGATGTCAGATATAGACTAAAATATTTATCTCTGAACATGGCAAGAAAAATATATGATTTGGTAGAGGTATTGCATTTATCCTTAGGTTAAGCATGTAAAAGATTGACCATCCCTCTTTTAGGGGTTCATTGATTTTCAGGATTAGTTTTTCATCTTCATTATTAACCCAAAAACATTAAATGACTTGCAGAAAGTTGCTCATGATTTGCTCAAAAAAAGAAAGGTCTTATGATTTTCTTTTTGCCAGTATAAAACTAAAGAAATGCATGTGTCTAAATGTGTGTGGATGTAACCAAGATGAAAAAAAAGGAGAGATAGGTAGTATGTTTAAGGAAAGGAACTTAGATGTTTTGGCTCTGAGTGAAACAAAGCTCAAGCAAGGGTAAAGGGGAAGAGTGGTTTGGAAATGTTTTGG
>JAUTXX010535180.1:0-10849 GCA_032273605.1 Panulirus laevicauda | reverse complement strand
TGGAACATGGATTGTCTCTCACATTGCTGTCGCCACGTCTGAAACGCACTACCCACTGACTGTGTCCATATCCACTGTTTGGTCAGCGTAAACGATCATCAAGCTTCGACGAATGTTAATGTTGCAATGTCTTCCACATGGAGGGACTCATTGACACGCCTCTGTATCGTACGCACTTCTTTGTCACACTACTCCCCTGCTGTTATATGTCACACGGCAGCAAAAATTACAGGATATTGGCAAGATGGTTCACCCTTTACTGCCATACCACCTACATCCGCCTCTGACGCCATGAGCCTACATAATAAATAGAAGTTATTAGTTCCAAAGCGCAGTAATATTATTTATATTCATGAAGTATGAATCCCCTATTCAGTACCCACACTTCCTGAAGCGTGAAGGCAATACGCTGCAAATCATGCTTCAGAGACGCAAGAAATACAAGAACCGCACCTTTCTGGGCTTCAAGACGCTGGCCGTTGGAGTCATTAACATGTCTCAGGTGAGAGAATCATCAGCATGATAAAGATACGCACAGACAAGAGAAGGAAGGAGTGGGATAAGTGATGAGAGTAAGAAATAGAGAGAAAATAAGGGTGAAGATAACGAGAATAAGGAAGGGTTCTCAATAGGGGGAGGAGAATTAAGGATTAAGGGGAATGATAGGGAGTGTGTGCTGGGAATAAAGTTTGGTTAGGAGTCATGGGAGGGTGGGAGTTCAAGGGGGAGCAGAGGCAGAGGTGAGAGGAAGGAAGAAGTGTTATAAAGGCAAAAAAAAAAAAAGAAAAAAAAAAACGAAACAGGATTGAAGGTGAAGGAAAGGAAAAAGGATGAGATGAACAAGGGGGTTCAGGAGTGAAAAGAAGAGGGGATGATTTAAAGTAAGAGCTAGGTAGGAGGATGTGGGGTATCATACTGATAAAGATTAATCATGAGACTTAACATTCAAGGAGAGAGGGATGGGAATGAGAAAAAGAGATACTTATATGTCAACATTACTTGAGCAGTAAAGAAAGAGAAATATTAAAAGTGACACCAGACCTTTTGGTGTATAATGCATTTATGAACTGTTCTTAGGGGAGAAAGAATACTTCCCTGTGTGTTGTAAAAGGTGACTAAAAGGTGAGGGAGCAGGGGGCTGGAAATCCTCTTCTCCAGTATGTACTTTTCCAAAAGAAGGAATAGAGAAAGGAGCCAAATGAGGATTTTCTTGCTTAGGCTCAGTCCTCTGTTCTTAATGCTGCCTCACTTATGTGAGAAAAAACAATGATGAGCATTCTCATGCTATTATTTACAGTCATGGCAGCAGCTTAAAATTTATTCATATTATCTACTCTGTTTCACCTCACTCACAGGTTCTGCAACGTCCCATGGACCGTGAACTAGAGTTATACAGTGAAGGAAAGGAAAAGGGGACATCGCTAGCACGAGTGACCATGGTTTCTCTTTCCTCTCAGCCAGTTGACACTGATGAACAAGCAGAGAGAACAAAATCTTTCATGGTTGATAATCCAGGTAAGAGGAGATAGATATGAACAGTTAATTGGTTATTCGTTTAAAATTATGAGCAAAGTAATTGATGCAGTAATGCAGAGGCATTTGATCAGGTTGTGGATCATTTATTCATGAAAATGAGTAAGAGACTATAGATGAGACTGGAAGGTCTCATTCCTTAAATGAAAATAATTGCACAGACAGTTCTGTAGTCGAATAAATGACTTGGCAGTAGTTTCAAATAAACGTAGACGATACATTCAAAGAGAACCTTGCAAATGTACAAAGTCCAAGACTTTATCCTGTTGCCGAAAAAAGTATTAATCATCATGTAAGATTGTAAGTCCTGGTCTAAGGGAGGACCAGGGAAGGTAATGAATAAGGTGAGCAAATAATTAACTATGTTGAAGGCTAGATTGCAGAGGGAGAAACAAATCCTCTGAAATTACCTCAAAAGACGCTCAAGGAAGTCTTGAAAGAAAAACCAGATTCCTTGTTTCGGAATGGCTTCTTATATGATCTGACCATGTTAGCCCATTGTTAAACTATTGGCAAGTGGGCTAGGGGGAAAATGGAAAATATGTAGATAATGAAATTTTAATCATCAGCAAGAACATATACTTGTTTTGATATCAGAAATAAAAAAGTTTCCTTAGAAACTCAAAATTGATTATGGTTGCTTAGGAATTTCCTGGATACTTGAATATCATTTAAGTTAAAAATAACTTCTGTATTAGGAAGCACTGTAGTAATTTATGAATTTTATTTAGAGTATCTTGAAAGATATTATTCCCAGATCAGCTTCCTCCTCCTCACTGTTGTTCTATGAATTTTTTCCTTGAGTCTTGGATACTGCCATTGTGAATCGTTGTTCTGTGAACTGTTTATATATGTAGGCATTAAGTGTAAGTGGAATAATCCATTGTGATAAAGATCTCTGTATGTAATTTATGCATGGCTTGAATTTGATTTATGTCCTATATCAATGTATTGAACCAGGGCATGTGAAGCATCTGGGGTAAACCATGGAAAGGTCTGTGGGGCCTGGATGTGGAAAGGGGGCTGTGGTTTTTTGTGCATTACACATGACAGCTAGAGACATTGTGAACGAATGTGGCCTTTTTTGTCTGTTCCTGGCGCTGCCTTGCTGGTGGGAGGATGCTATTTTCATGTGTGGCAGGGTGGTGATGGGAATGGATGAAGGCAGCAAGTATGGATATGTACATGTGTATGTATGTATATGTCTATGTATATTTATGTGTACATTGAAATGTATATGTCTATGTATATGTATGTATACATTGAAATGTATATGTATGTATATGTGCGTGTGTAGGCATTTATGTATATACATGTGTATATGGGTGGGTTGGGCCATTCTTCGTCTGTTTCCTTGTGCTACCTCGCTAGCGTGGGTGACAGCAGTTAAGTATAATAAATAAGTAAATATGAAAATAAATAAATCAAAGTATCTTAATTTTCTTTCCCTTTAGATCGTTCAGTGGATTTAGTTGAGGTTTACAGTGATGATGATGAAGACTACAGCTCTCAGGATGAAGGAAGTGATTCTGAACCTATTTTAGAAGATCCCACGAGACGAACCCATCATCATTTGAGATCCAGTGCACGCTCTAAAAGTTTACCCCCAAATGCTCGGGTAAGTTGCTTATACTGTGAGTAAGAGTAAAGCTGTAGTTATAAGTATTAGTTTTTTGTTTAATACTTGTATCTTGCTAGCTGTAAAGGATGTAATTAACATCTATTTGACTAGCATGCCACACATGATAGATGTCCTTTCCTACATACATTAGCATAACAGATATTCACAGGTTCGCTAACTTCATTACAGTTTTGCGTTTCATATTTGAAAATTTACTACCCTGTGTAATGATAGTGATACCCCATCATCCATTTTTATATCCTTTTCTATCTGTTCCTAGTACAAAAAATACCTGCAACCTCAAGAAAAAACTTTAATTTTGTTGGTGTTATTTAGAAATAAATTGATAACAAAGCACTAAATAGGCAAATTTTAACATAAGGTTAATGGAAGCCCTCCATATACATCCCAAACTACCCTTGTGTACAAGAATAAACAAATAACTTTTGCATCAGTGAGAATACATCATCTGTTTTGTTGTATCTTTATCTGGTGATTCATACAGAAGTATACACTGTGGTTAGGAATACTTGATTTAGATAAGTTCATATGTAGGTATACATGAGTGAATGAGTTTTGGGGTCTTAGGGCATGATATGATTTTCTGCTGCTTTGATAGTCATGCAGAAGGAAGTTGTATGTGAATGTTTTGAAGGAAATGTCTGATCACTTCTTGTTAGAGGATAGTTTGCAAGTGTGTAGTGATTTTAGGGAAAGAGGTAATAACATATTTGTGAAAGAAGCGGTAAGCGTGACCAAGCTTGGAAAAGTGGTCTCTGTGCAGGAATACCAAGAGAGCTTGAAAAATAGCAGAGTATTTAACTACAAGTTCCATCAATGAGAATTTGCCTTAATGGCAGGGCTTGTGAGAAATGCTCCTTTCATATCATTCTTGTTGAAATCTAGTTTCTTTCCATTACTATTCCTCTTGCATAGTTATCAGTCTAAGTTCCTCTGGGATTGGCTTCAGCAGTGAATCTAGTTTTATCTTGAACATTTTTGCAGTCACTCTATGCACATTTTTTTTATTTAGATTATTGGAAGGATAAAGAACTGTGCACTGTCAAGACTTTCAACGTAATTTCGAATCTTGAAGGTTGTAATCAAGTTTCCCTTTGTTCTTCTTTCTTTCTTGGTGGGGAAATTAATAACCTTTAACCTCTTCCTGTAACTTGGACCTCTTAGTTCTGGTACTGACTGTATGGTTGTACTGTTGCCCATCTCTCTTAGATCTTGATGCTTCTTTAAGTTTGGTGACCAACCTTGGGATGCATATTCTTGATTTTTATAAAACAAGTCGATAATTTCTTGAACATCTTTTTATACATATGCTGTACTTGAATGCACTTTTGTTATTAACCAGTAGATGCTTTGCCTCCAAAACAGTTCTTTTGAATAGGGTAGTCATTTACTTCAACAGTTTCAGTTTTTGTGTCCTGGATGTAGAATTCCATCACCAACTTTATGTTCACATTGACTTAGTTTAGTTCTATATAGTTAAAACAGTTGTATCTCCTCACTTAGTATGGTTCTTCTCTGACATTTTATTCCCACACTAACCATGCAGTCAAATTCAAGCTCTGCATAATCACCTTTTTAATTGGTGTACCATATTTGATATTCTTTATTTCCATGTGTCTGTATTACGTACATAGCATAGCAAAACTGTTGGGATTATTCTGTTTGTAGTTGTCATCTTTCATCCATCCATTCTTGTCAGTCACACTTTAAACTGCAAATTAACTTTGGTTATAACTTGAAAAGTCTAAATTAGATACTCAAACTTTATACAATACAGTTGTTTCCCATCATAATGAAAACTGAATGGCATAAGATCCTTAACTTCCATGATATAGGGTACTTAGAAAATGGTTTACCTCAAACTCCATCAATCTATCTATCTCTTACATCCATTCCCTTTGGGAACTCCCTCAGGAGGGTGGCCACGGCAAAAGAGTCTGCATGACTGTTAAACTCTAGTGCTGCTTCTTAGCCTTTAGTTCCTAACCCTTAACAGGCCATTGGCAGAGGGCAACTTTAGCGGTGTTTTTAGCAGCTTCTACATAATGCTCCTACCAACTACTTCTACCTAATGTGTCAATCTAATATTCCTGCCTAATGTTACAACCTACCACTTCTCCTGTCTAACGTTCCTACTTCTGTCTATTGCTTCTATCATTTTACCTAGAGGCAGGGCTCACACTAAGTGCTCACCACAGGAAGATCTAGAGTTGCAAAGATTGAGGTGTGTGAGTTAACTGTTATTAACTGTCATTTTTGTCAAGAGGAGATTGTATGTTTGTGGACAGAAAACCAGCAGTCCACATGTGGGTAGTACCGATAATATACCTCCCTGCTTGGTGGCTGCCTACTAACTGCTACCTCCACCTCAGACTCTGGCTTATAAATTGAAAAAATTACTCCTTTGGCTATGAAACCTGATTCAAATGTTTTTGATGAGTAAGGCCCCATATAAAAGGGTTCAACCTAGAACTCAACCTGCCCCCGGCCTCTAGACAATTACACCTTTGGTCATGGAGCTGTTATTGATATTTTCCAAACAATATTTCCACCCATTCTCACTTCATTCCAAATAATTCTGCTACACTATAGGTGGCACAGGTGTTCATGGAACACCATTTTGATTTTACAAAATGATCTGGTAATGATTGTAGATCAGCTCCTCTCACTAGTATTTAGAGTAACATGATGGTGCAGGAAATTATTCTATGTACTACCCACAGGTTATTATTGAGATTTAGCATTATTCCTACAGTGACCAGGATATTATCATTACTATTGTTCACCGACCTCCTTGATATTAAGAAATAGTTTTCATCAGTTCATAATTCATTTATGTATTGTCAGAATTGCATGGCAGACCTGTAGGTATTTCTTTGTCCATTGTCATTCATCTGTCCTTCCTTCATCCCACTGTTGTTACTTCATCTATTCACTGCCATGTCTGTATGTTTTGCATCTTTTCATTGTCACCCAGGTTTAATGAGGATGCATTCGACCTGAGCCATAAAGGTTAAGTTAAATGCATCAAAATTGCATTCTTTGTGCTGTTGTTTTCCTGTATCTAATTTGTTTTATGCCTGTCATATTCTTTAAAAGGTTTAACCTGGAAGTTAACCTAGCTTATGACTTGAAAATTTGACTTGGCCTTTAAGGGTTTGGTTAAATGCATCAAATTGCATACTTTAAAACAATTTTTTCCAGAATCTAAAGGTCTGAATGGCATAAGACCCATGACTCTTATGAAGAAATTTAATCTGGAACCTAATCTGGTTCATAATATGACAAATGTGACACCTTTTGACATGAAACTTAGCACAGATGTTTTTGATGCTTTCCAAACAATATATCCTTTCATTTATTTCACATCTAGTACCAATGCTATGCTGCAGGGAGCACAAGTGTTGTATGGAATATCCTTCTAGTATTAGATATTTATTAATTTTTTCACCCTAAAGCTGATATGTTGGTAGGTTTTGCAAGTGAATTTATTATCATTCCATGTTGAAGATCAAGTAAGACTTTTGTTATTTGATATTTTTCTTACTTCAACATTACTTCAGACGTGATTATTTTTGAGAATTCCTGCTAATTTATAATTTTGCATTTTCTATAGCAACGAAACCTAAAGCAGAGGTTCATTGCATTGCTCAAGAGATTCAAAGTTCCTGAAGCGTTGCAAGCATTTGATCAGGACCAAGATTTGGATCCGAGGACAGGTATTCACACTCATCTAATTTTTTCAGTTAACTGTATTGTTTGCATGTGAGGCTGTCCTGCACATTATTTGATGAGAAACTATGCTGAAGTGGGGATTCAGTGTTTCATAGCTTTTATGTTTTTTTATTATATTGTAAAAGAGGTTTAGCATATAAGTATAGATTAACAGGTCATGTCAAAAGAATCTGGAATGGAGTTAAAGTTGGAGAAATGTTATCCACTATACTATATGCTCTGGTATGGTGATTCGTGGAGTATAAAGTATGTAAATGTAAGTGAAGTTGAAGTTGTGGTTTAGTTTGAGAAAGAGATTGTGAAATCATGAATAAGAATGAGGTTTCAGTAAGAAAGTGACAGACTCGTATAACAGTAGAAGATAAAGGTATTAGAAATCTTATCATTTGTGTTGAAAGAACTTAATGCAGCAGTGGAGTGCTGATGATGGTTCAGTTGGTATTACAAATTTATAGATGATGCAAGAGTTACTGGAAAGAGAGATGAAGCAGGAAGCATTGAAGATTTTCTAGGAGAGGGGTGCTGGATGATAGCTTTGGAGAGAATGAGAAATTAGAAGTTTTTAGAACATAGAAAATGATGAAGGTGGTGGTTGAGGAAGTATTGATTCCAAAAAATATGCATCATAAGTATAATAAGTGGGGGTTGTAAGGACATAGCAAAATTGTGAAAGCACATGTGTAATGGGAGGTTTAAATTTAGATGTGGAGCCGT
Source organism: Panulirus laevicauda (assembly GCA_032273605.1). Taxonomy (NCBI): domain Eukaryota; kingdom Metazoa; phylum Arthropoda; class Malacostraca; order Decapoda; family Palinuridae; genus Panulirus; species Panulirus laevicauda. The sequence continues at coordinate 3,225 of JAUTXX010535180.1, read as the reverse complement.
GCATCTCTGGAATATTTACTGCTACACATTTTGCTTCCACTCAGGTATAAGATAATCAGTTTGCTTCAGTGTATTTACCTTCTTAAATGCAAAACAATTTCCCTCATTCTAAGTGGTATAGGATATTTGGACACCTCAGCAGTGAATTGCTGACATCATTTATGCTGGTCAGATTTGAATCTATTGTGCAGACAAGTGGCATGCATTCCTCCCAGTTATAAATTCTTTCCTTGAACAGTAGCTGTAGTTAGGTAAAGCACCATAGATGTGAGATGCGTAGCCCACCAAGAGCTTGTAATTTTGTTTTGGTTTCCCCCAATGGTGTTTATATTTAGGGACGTCGCCCTCACTAACAAGATTAATGACCTTACCAAGCACTGGTATTATTGACCATGGAGTATTTTTTAAAGGTATCAGGGCAACAAAACATGGCTTTAGAGGCTTTATTTTTGCATATTTGTTTTTTGGTAGCTGACATGGCACATGCAAAAGCATTCCTTGTTCATAGCCATTTTGGTTGGAAGGTAGAATAATGTGAAGAAAAATAAGGCAAGGATTAATTTCAGCTCCTCAGATCTTGGAGGTGGAAGAGAGAATGGCAGAAGAAGGGATTGAATTCCGCCACTTTGCTCTATAAAGAAAGGAAGAGGTATCATAACAGTCAATCCTGTAGTGACTGATGCATACATGCAAAGTTTGGGAAGAAGAGGCAAGCCACATACCATGAATACATGGTTTTATGGGCAAGGACACCCACATATAGTTCATGTGAGCAATTACTGAAATAATAACTGTAGCACAGGGATAGGAGAGCAGCAAAACAATGGACAGAAGTGGATGGTTGAAGAGAGATGATTGCAGGAGTTCACTGGGCAGAATGCCTTTGATTCTCCTCCAACTGAAAAAGAGAAAAAAGCCACCCAGGATAAGTGAGCAGTACTTTGAACTTGGGTGAATAAGACTTCTGTAATTGTTGCAACTTTACCATAGCCTTTGCTTTTAGAAAGCAGATTTTGTGTTCACATGTGTGTTGCAAATAATACAGTTAGCCACCTTTATATATCCTTTGAAATTAGTGGATTATTTCTCACATACCTAGGGAGGCTCTTTTTTCAGTTTTCCTCTTAACAGGATGGAATCAAAAGCCTCCCACCATATTAACTCTCCTGCTGTCATCTCTCATCAACTGTCCATTTTCTTCCATCGTGCTGTTGCTTATTTCTCTCTTTTACATGTTTTATTTTGGCTATTGCTCTCATGAAATTTTTGCATGTGTCCCCGCTCCCAAAATGTGGTGTGTGGCATGCAACCGGCTTCTGCATCCCATAGCTTGTGTTTGGAGACCAGCAACACCATAAATGACATATGATACCTCCTTCCCTTGCATAGTGAAGCCATGGAAATTTCTTCCTTCATTTTTTTCCCCCTTCCTGTAACTTTTCCATTTTCAAGACTTGTGTCTGTATACGCACCTGGAGAGCACAAATCAATTCCCCCCAGCCCTTTATAAAAAAAATAAATTTCTTATTTTACCTTTTCAGCCTTCAACTTGATTTTGCCTTGCCATATCAGGTAGTATGTGGAAAAAAGTTATGTTAGCAAGTGATATTCATCTGCAATTATTCTTTGAATGTTATTAGCAGTGTGAAAGAAATGTACTGATAAGACAGCACCCATGCTTTGACTTGTGTTGGGGTTAAGTTTCTGGACAGTCCATCACAAGAAAAAAACTGTAATGTAAATTGTACAGCTGAGTATACCTGAGGTACAGGGAAGTACTAAGTTTGTCCATGTCACCTCTTGAATTATTTAATTCAGCAATTGTCACCATATCACAAGTAATGCACGTGAAATTTAATGGATACTCATTGAAAAACTAAGATGCTACTAGAGTGGGATAGTGTGGAGTGAGGGTTACTGGGAGGTCTGATGTAGTCTTTCACCCCCTGAATTATCTGATCGAATATTTGTTGCCACATCACATGTATTGCACATAAAATGTATTGGATACTTACCAGAAAAGATGGTGATAAGGGCTTGAGATGCTACGAGAGTGAGATAGGATGGAGTGATTTTCTGTCGTCCCCAGAATTATCTGATCCACAACTGTTTCCAAACCACATATGAGAAAAACTTTACGTAACCCATCACAGCTCAGGAATTTCTCCGAGAAACACTAGCAAGTGCTTACTTACACTTAAATTTTTTATCAGCATTCTTATCAAGTAGACGTATGAAGTAATCTTCGATACCCATTAGCCAGGAGCATTTTTTTTCTCTTTTCTGCTAGTAATTTCCCTGGTTGGCATCCTTTTCCAAGATAAACCAGCCTCATATACACTAAACATGCTTAGTAATTTTCTTTGAATATACAGGAATTACCAGGTAAATGCAAGATAACTTTGGCCTGAACACGTGTTGGAGCACAAACTGTTAAGTGTATTTTACAAGTTCATTACCAGCAGGCTGGATGTGAACCTATTTTCCTAGTTGATGGTATATAAATCAGATAGTATTTTGACCTGACATCACTGAAATATCCATTACACGTATGCATCTGCCTTAAAATATCCTGATATATTTTATTAAAGGAGGGTAATGACATACAGTGTATTAAACCTATATAGAGTGAATGAGACACAAATAATCTTGAGTTTTGACTAGTTTTGAACCTCCATAGCATTGTACATATAACCTTGAGTGATAGCTTTAAATTCTGTACCCTTTGAATGTATGTAACATTTCTTCCAAACATACTGAAATGCCCACACATACTTTGGATGTGGTACATAATAGGATGTCAGTGCACAAACACAAATATAGTTTGCCATTTAATGGGATATTGATTGAATGGTATTTTGCATTAGCATCATTAAAGAATGCATTATATAAGTACACAAATACATCAAAATATGGTGGCATTTAGTTAAAAAAAAGTAAGTTTTTTGAATTGTTGCAATTTTAGGCATTTGTGTTAGTTGGTGTGTAAATTAATTCTGAAATGTCGCAAGTGTGAAATGACAGGAATAAAACAATGTAAGTTTGGGTTCTAGTGTGAATTGGAACAAAATGTGTTTTATTATAACGTATCATGTAGAGTTTGAAAGTCATCAGTGCACTTTGTGATTAACCCTTTCACTGTTGTCATTGAAGCTGGATTTCTCAGTTGCTTTGTTGAGGAAATTTTCAAATTTTGATAGTGGAGAAAGAATACTTCCCACGTAT
>JAUTXX010535169.1:0-10849 GCA_032273605.1 Panulirus laevicauda | reverse complement strand
TAAGTGTAATGTTATCGAACAAAGTGTCATAAAGGAAAGAGATCTCCTGGCTTGAAATCTTATCTGGAATGTTAACTAATGTTCAATGTTAACTAATGTTCAATATTCAATGTTAACTAATGTTCAATGTTAACTAATGTTCAATATTCAATGCTAACTAATGTTCAATGTTCAATGTAAACTCATGTTCAGTGTTAACGTAAATGAAAGTAATTCTGATGATGGTGTTTGTTTAATCCCATGACTTTAATCACGATAGTGTTATCCTGCGTTGTATAACGTAACAAATCTAGTGTCCTTGCGAAGACAAGGATCAGTATAGTATTTGTAACATATATGTGTTACTGGCGACCTTGTCCCAACAATTAGTATTGAGTTCGTAACAATATATATATATATATATGAACAAAGTGCATGTGAACGTACACCTTCACAGACCCTACAAACCTCCAACAGCCAGGATCGAACCCTGGACCCCTGTGCAACAGGCAGGAGTGCTCACTAGGCTATGATTGCCCCTAATTGGGAAATGATTATTGGAATACTATGTACTCAAATACCCTTCATCTCACGTTGGCGAGCAACAGGGTCTACATTGGTCTTTTCCCATCAGGCTCACGCAGCCAGGAGATAGCATTTTACCGAACCTAACTGTACGACGCGGAGGTATATGAACACGAACAAAGTGCATATGAATGCGCACCTTCATAGACAATACAAACCTCCAACAGCCAGGATCGAACCCATATTCATATACCCCCAAGTTGTACAGTTAGGTTCGGCAAAATGCTATCTGCTGGCTGTGTGAGCCTGAAGGGAAAAGACCGGTGTAGACCCCATTGCTCACCAATGTGAGACAAAGGGTATTCAAGTACATAGTATTCAAATAGTCATTTCCCTATTAGGGGCGATCATAGCCTAGTGATAACGCTCCCGCCTGTTGCACGGGAGGCCTGGGTACGGTCCTGGCTGTTGGAGGTTTGTATGATATATACACATGTACATAGTCATACTTGCTTGCCTTCATCCATTCCTGGCACTATCCTGCCCCACAGGAAACATCATCAATACCCTCTGCTTCAGTGAGGTATATAAATTTTGTTAACATGGTTTTGTTTGTCTTGCGGAAGAAGAAATCTGTAGGTTGAGGTTGCTGAAAAGTGCAGCAGGTTTAAGCTTTTCATTTCTACTTTAGGGTTGGTAGTTGGTTAAGAAGTGCCATAAAGAACTGAGTGATGAGCATATAGCTGTATGAAGATAATGAAAGTACATCTGATTCATTATGCAAGTGTTAAATATTTGTGGCCGTGAGGCAGCCAATGATTGTTCTAGGTGCTCTGCAGCTGTGTAATAGCTGTTTTTGACAGTGGATGCTTTGCAAGTGAGGTGTTGTCTTGGGTGATGTGGATACTCCGTTTGTAGAGGACACTAAGGAATTCTTTTGTCCAGATCTGGTAGTCAAATGTTCTTAGGGCATTTAGCTTGTTTATGGGCCTTTGTGTTGATGTTTATGTTGAGAGTGTATACCATGTATGTCATGTGTGATACCTCATATGTTTGGAGTTTTGTTGAGCTGGAGTACTTAACCATGGTATTGTAAGAGTGGAGGTTAGATTCATGTGTTAGGGGTCAAGAGGATAGATGGTATATTTAAATGGATACATAGAAATTCTGTTCTGCGAGAGCCCATGTAAATTCTGTTCTGAGTGAGCCCATGTTGCATGTTTGTAGTTGCTTGGGTAGAGTCAGGGTACTGTGATGTGATTGTGAGGTCATCTGAATATGAGTGGTGTGCATAAGGTGATACAAGGTCTATAGGAAGGGAATGGAGAGGGCTGGGAAAAGAGCTGCTCTATAAGACTACTCAGAGCAAGCATACAGACAATTTCCCAAAACCCCCTCACCTCCAGTACAAGCACCCAACAAATAACAGACAAATCACAATCTTACTCTTCACAAGTAAAAGCTACTACTCCATAAAACCCCAACAAAACACTTAAGCATCCTGAAACTCAATGCCAATTCAACCTTCAATCATAAAGCAAATATCTTAATTGTAAAAAGGAGGGTCTCAACTCTACCATGTTATACATCAATATATGTAAATATAGATATACTAACCAGAAAGATAAGAGATGGCACTGGTGTGAAGTTTTTCACATTGATAAGTGCTAGGATCTGAGGTAGGTGGCCTTGTCGAGCACCTACAAAGAACAATCTTGAAGAGGCAAAAATGCCACCATTTAAACTTCCAAAAGTTGAACATGCTACAAAGAATGGCATTGTCCATGTCATTACACCCAGCATACGATTACCAAATGACTGAAATAAAAGTTCTCATATAAGTGAAATTTGTCCTTATCCATAAGGTCTTCAAAAATTTGTGGCCAAAACAATATCACTATAAAATTGCACATGTACATAATTACGTAATTAATCATTCATGAATTACACATACTGTACTTCTATAGAAAAGATTCTTTGATCAAAATGCCTAAAGATATGCAAATTCTGACAATGCATATAATGTATAAAACTCTGATCATTCAATCCAAAGTGCCCATCACAAATACATGTATCATTTCTTAAGTATTTAATTAATCTATAAGAATCTTGTGAGCCTATCAACTCCTTAAGGCTTTAAAAACTATCTTTTTCTCACTTGTGAAATATCTGAAAAATTGTGAACAGCAATAATAATACATTTTACTGCTTTGAAACTTTTGAGGTCTGCAACACCCCAAGATTCAATTTTTTCTCTGAATATTGCTAAGTTTTGCACTACATAAATAAGAGCCCCTTTCACACAAAGGGATCACTTCTATAATAACCATTACAGTACTAGGAAAATATTGCTTGAGGTATTTATAAGATAATATAGCACCAAGTATAAAAATACTTCATTGGAGAAGGTCTATGTACTAGTAAACAGATCCTGTGACCCTAAAATTGACAGCTACTTTCTGCTACCCATAAAGGCTTTCTGTACCTACGGTACTTAGTCTCATCAAAATGGGCATTCAAGACTCCAAGTTAGGTGCCTTTGAACTTTTAGCACTTACATCAGCATCACCATTTTATTATTAAATGCTAAAGTAGTTGATCCTTAAATACACAAGCCAAGGTGTTAATAGGCGTATAAAACACAGTGAAAATGTGAAATTTTCCCCCAAACCCTTAGATGAAAAGATCTGCACCTTCTCTGAAGAGAATAATATATTGATATACTTAAGCACTTCCTGCAATGCCATAAAACCAAAATTCTCCATGTTAAAGTAGCCAATAAAAGAACATAGTTACCATTACAGCAACATGTCTCTATATGAGGATGATTATGGAATTAAACTGAGGCATTACAAATATAAAGCCATGTAACAAATTCAACTGCAAATTACTAAGCTTGTCAACCAAAGCCCTATTAATAATGATAATAATAATAATAATAATAATAATAGGTTTCTTACTCAAAAGAAAGCATCTTAGTAATTAACTTTACCAACAAATTTTCTTAGAAATTTGAATTTATGATATCTAAAAAAACAATATCTAAAGTCTCACAAAGGCAATGAATTGGATATTGATATCAAGCTACTCACCACAGCCACTGCACTGGAAGATAGAATCTCAGTACGCGTAAGAACAGCGAAGTAAGCCACATTTGCCAGGAAGTAGATTATAGTTACAAGTGGCATTGAAATCATAATGGCCCGAGGTAAATTTCTGTGGAAAAAAGGGGCCATTATATGAAATGACAAAGTTACATGATTAGTTGCTTCTGAAAAAAAAAAATATTGATATATCCTATAATATCTGTTACTACAGGTACAGGTTGTATCTCTTTACCCAACAACCATGGGACCTTTTCATTGCTGGACCACAGAAATTGTCTCCAAGTCTTATAAAAGTTCCTTTATCTAATTTTTTTTCAGTAACTCCACCTTTTCAAGTATAGATACTAATTTATGCTTATTAGCACTAGCACCATCTTCTGCACCTCTTGGCCTCTTGTATGAATGACATCCTAAAGGGCTAAACTACAGCTAATTATAAGAAAATAACAGGACTGTTAATTAGCTCCGCTGCAGCGTAAACAGATTTTGGCACCTTAGCACTGCCCTATTGGCAGATCCACAAATTAATAATTAATGGTGGCAGATTCAAAACGTGCCAGACAACCGAGCACCTGATTAGAGAAGTACAACCTCTGTATTACAAATGGTGTGTTGCATATTGGAGTTAAAGGACCATACTCGCCTTCATCCATCCCTAACGCCAACCCCGCCCCACAGGAAACAGCATCGCCACCCCCTACGTCAGCAAGGTAGTAACAGGAAAACAGACAAAAATGGCCACATTAGTTCACACTGTCTCTAGCTGTCAAGTGTAATGCACTGAAACCACAACTCCCTATCCATATCCAGGCCACACATGTGTGTGTGTGGTGAGAAGTGTCAAGGCAAACCTAAGCAGAAAAAGGGTTGTGGATGGTAGGCTATGGTTTCAGTAAACAATTCTTCATGACAGTGAGTGAGTGTGTGTGTAAATGAGGCCATTTAAATGTATTCCCAACACTATCTGTGTAAGGTGAGAGATGCAGTTAGATATAATATATATACAAACCTTTTTTTTCATATTTGATCACTGTTTCCCGAGTTAGTGAGGTAGCAGGGTAGTGCAAAGAAACAAAAAAAGATATATAAATATTGTACTGGTGTCTAATGACAAATAAATGATAGCAAATCATCCAACCAAGCAAAGCAAAACAACCAAAACTTCACATTTCTCAAACAATATACAGAAAGTAATTTCAACAAGGAGGGAATAAAATGGAACCCGTGGAGGAGTTGGGGTCGAGGGTGGGATGCATGGAGTTGCATAAGAATGAGCATATCCCTCTTGACATCTCACTCCTAACCCACTCTACAAGGTAACACTCACTTTCACTTATGACAGATTGGTTAATGCTATGCTACTAGATGCATGCCATACCAATATGCAATTGTGTATCGGAAGCAATCACAACAGCACTTGCAAAACTCATGCACTGTAAGAGTAAAGTTTATGGCACTGTTATCAGCCTTTGAACATGAGCAATGCTCACTATATAAGAGAGATTTAAGGACAACACCTTAACAGGTGTCTCAGGCATTGCCAGTAAATCATTGAAACTCAGTTTGGAGATGGCAAGGAATGAAAACACCTTAGTAAGAACTTCATATGTCAACCTAATCAGAATGCAAAAAGCAACATAAAAAATGTGCAAAGAAATGTTGTTTGAAAAACAATGTTGTTGATTTCCATTGGATAGGTTACACTAAGTATTATCTTATTAACAGCAATGGAAATTTGTTCTAAAAATTGAAAGGTTTCAAGGTCTTCAAAAGTAAAAATTGCATATCTTTCATATTAATATGTAACATACTAAGCAGATGTTTCTGAAATAAATATTTGGTTTTAGGACTGACAGGTAGTACACCTACGATATACCCCTAAATATCTTAAAACAGTCAATTTGCTTATAGGAAACCTGCTTTGCTCTGCAGTATACAGGCTAAGTAATGGAAGATACTTTATGCGATATTCAACATCTGCTGATATCATGTGATGCATCTTTGACATTGCAGGTATGGAGACATAACTGCATATATCAATGAGATGAGCAGAGGGAGGTAATGGTAGAGAATAAAGATATCATTATTTCAAGAAGCCTAAGTGGTAATGCCATTCAGCAATCACCTCTTTGGCTGACAATGCTAAACCTACACAATTTATCAAAATACCTGTATAATTCTATCACAAACCATCAAAACAAATACAAAACAGAAGATATAATCTTATCAGTCCTACTCTCATTGCAACTAAAACTAACATACAACAAATAAATTTACAAAATGATACCCATGTCTTGGATATACATGTTATATGTGAGGTTTAGATGCACAGTAGAACTGATAAGGTTTTTTATCCACATCAATCATAGGTGTTACCAGACTCCATCTGCCTGTGGTTATACCATGACTGAAAAAAAAACATTTAGCACAACTATATCATGAAAGGAAGTAGAGGCTCATCAAAGGCTCTCTCACTCCAAAGAAGTCATCATTTCTCTGCTACAGGAAGCAGCACAATCTTGGAGCTTCAGGAGCTAATAGAAGGAGGTCCTTAGGCAATTATGAATTATTAAAATATAATAAGGACAGTATGCAACCAAACTTTAATTACCTGTATGGGTTTTTCAGCTCCTCTACAACGAAGTTCAAGTAGTTCCTGGGGAAAAAATACATTTCATGTATAATAACTACTTTTCTATTTCAACAAAGGAACTTATCATCAAACAGGGCATTGTTAGTAATAAAACTATGATTAAAGTTGAGTATTTTCTTCACATGATTTCTTTTTTTTTTTTTCCCCAAAAGATGGAACAGAGAAAGGGGCCAGGTGAGGATATTCCCTCTAAGGCCCAGTCCTCTGTTCTTAATGCTACCTCGCTAACGCGGGAGATGGCGAATAGTATGAAAGAGAAGATAAAGATTTCATATATCAATGAAAAAGAATCCATCTACTTTACTTAATAATTTCACCATATAAAATGGTACAACAGCTCAAACTTTGTTAAATTCATAATTTTGCTTGAAAATAACTATTTTTCAACATAGCATCAAGAGCAATTTAATTCAAGTGCAAATAACATTTTCAAAATTTTTTCTAAAGTGAGTAAGGCTAAATTAAATATCTGAGAATGACAGTTTCAAAATGAAAGCCTCTAAGAGGCACACTTAATCAGGTGCCTCATAGAAATGTATTGGGTTAGAGATACTCTTATCGTTTGCATTCAAGAAAGAACCAAGTGAAAAGTTAAAAAAAAACGGTAAAAAGTTCTACAAAGAACTTTCATCCATCTACTATCTATGACCTTTTATTCTGTTCCCATTTACATGGGTTGTATCAAGTGCATCACCTACATCACTCATACATATCATCAACTTGTCTCCAGTATGGAAGAATGAACAAAGGCTCCCACACTAATATAAGGTGCATTTAGCCTTAAAGACAGTTTTCCATTAATCAAAATTCCACATAACTCATTAGAAGCCTCTAAATGGTGGAGTATGAAGTCAAAAATATTATAAATACAGGAAGAATACCTTATGTTGATAAGTAGAATATTCAGAAATAAAACTATGTTGTAATCATAAACAGCATAGGTAATTTTGATACGACTAATAACTAACTGCCTTTATCTTGCTAAATTTCTGTATTGCTAAATAAAAAAATTACCAAGGTATGTTTCCAATGGCTTAAATTTACATATAGTAGGATAAATACAATTGGCAAAAATTGATGCCTCATAACATCTTACCACCCAGCAAAGGAGAAGAGGCCCTGGTAGAAGGCAGTGGCAAAGGCAGCTAGATCCCAATTAGTCTTGTCGAAGGGTTTCTGGTAGTTTTCAAGGTTGCCAGTGAACAGGTGGTACAAACCTGCCACAATGATTATAAGAAGGGCCAACACCTTGGCAGCTGTGAACACATCCTGGACTTTCGTTGCCCATTTCACGTTACTGCAGTTCACCCACGTTAAAAAACCTGAATATGAAACATTAACATACAGGTATGATCAGTGCTGGTAATTTTTTTTACATTATTATTCCAGTGAAATCCTGATCTCTTAAAAGCATTTTGTGTATATATTTAACTATAAGTTAAGCTCTCAACTATACACTTTTCATAACTTTAGTTACTTTTGCTGGTGTTTCATAGCTATAATCATTAGTGCTGAGCATTTTATCAAATGTAGCTACTAAACATCAATATCTAATTAAATCAGATTGACATTAATGTGAAATATTGTATTTCATAAAAATTTTCTTCTACAATTGTTTTAACAACATTCACTTCCATGGGTACATTTGCTGCTAGGTCCACTCTCAGATATCTAAAACACTTCACGTCCTCCAATTTCTCTCCATTCAAACTTACATCCCAACTAACATGTCCCACAACCCTGCTGAACCTCATAACCTTGCTCTTATTCACATTTACTCTCGACTTTCTCCTTGAGTACACTTTTTCAAACTCAGTCACCATCTGCAGTTTCTCACTCAAATCAGCCACTAGTGCTGTATAATCAGCAAACAACTGACTTCTTTCCCCTTACAACCCTATTCATAGGGAGAGCAAATCCAAATTCTCCCAAACATGAAAATCATAAAAAGAAAAAAAATTTACGTTGTACTTACAGATAACAACAGCTGCTATCAACCTAACAGCAATATCTGGTGGCTCCTCGCAGTCTGGGAAGACAGGTTGCAAGATGGAGTTGGCAAAGGTGAGAGCAATGACAGTGTTCCCTGTGGGCATAATGATGACCAGTGCCACCCACAGATACAAGAAGGCAGCCAGAGGACCAAAGGCCTCGTGAATGTAAGCGTAGTCACCACCACTTTTAGGAATCATTGTACCTGGACAAGGGTAGAAATTACAGCTATGAAGTCTGGTAGCACTTAACTCAACACACAATCATATTTAAAAATGTTTTATTTGGGTGGCTTCTGTCATGTGCTGTGTTTGATTCATAAATATGTAATGGTTATGCACATCCTCAAAATAAAATACCCAGTCAATCACCATCATTACTGTTAGTCACATTATCATCATTATCACTGTTTATATAACTATAAAAACTAATACTTATTTCTAGTATCACTAAAACATTTCTACAAATTACAACAGCCTAACTGCATCTTCACTTGTGTACCTCCACAGCTTGGTCTGGAATGGGACCCAAGTATTACTGCTGCTCCTTTAAGTAGTCAAGACTTGTTGAATTCCTCCACTGGGTGTTTTATTGTGCTTCTTATAATTGCAAGTGCTTACTCTGTTTTCTCTCTGCATTTATGAATCCCTTTGGTTACATTCCATATCTATTATCCGCCAATTGTTTTAAGTCATGAAAGGAAAGATTTTTAAGTGAAAACTGGAAACCAAGGCAACTGGAATTTTCATGTGGATTCTCCGTATTCTAAACAATAAAGCCATTTCCAATAGGCTGATTTGTGACAGTGGAAATGCAAGCAGTGGTCGACCTCAGCATATATTTTATTCATTCCCAAACCGAGTTGGATCATTCATGTACTGAACATACAGATTCCTATATAATTAAAAAACACCCTCATCCCTTGTTCAGTTTGTTGGGAAACATACATACAGCTCTACACTAATGAGAGTGCATCATACTCATTCACTTTGCAGGCTAAGTTGCTGCAACAAACAAGACGGACTATTTCACACGAGCCACACATAAAAACAAAATGCTTCAATTGCACATGATCTCTAATCCATTTCTCTAGCATCTTCCACTGAAATCCCTAGCCCAAATAATTTCCCTAACTGCATGTATATCTCATATGCAATCTATTCCTCCTCCTTGTACCTTTTACTGTACTATCTCCCTGACAATCTATCACCTACCAGTGTAAATGGTCATTCTATCCCAACAATCTTTACAATCTCATTTCCATCTCGCATCATTCCTTCTAGCCTCCTAATTCCAAATATACTAAGTTATCAGTCTCTATAGCTCCTATAATATAAGTGACCTATTCCGACAAATATAAGCTTGAGTTACACATTCATACATCGCAATTTAGGATAAGTATTCTTCATACAAGCTTCTACGTACACTTTAATTTACCTTTTCCATTCACAAGAGCTTTCATTGCACCCTTAATTTTTTGTTACATGACATCTCTCACCTTAAGCTTTCCTATCATCATCCTTCATGAAATATACTATAAAACAGGACTAGTCTCAGACAACGGTAACTGAAAATCTCTTGGAGTCACATGAACATTCAGTACATACAACCCGCCAAATCCATTTCACTTTTCCTGCCCACAACAGTAACATTCAGTATATACTTTACTCATTGATAATTGCCACACGACCCCTTTCTTATGAAAGGATCCAGGTGGACCCCCTTTTCCAGGGGTTCCTACAGTCCAAGACTGCGCTACACCCAGTAGCAGAGATAGGATGAACTCTATTGTATTCCGTCAGCTGACGATGATACAGACCCGATAAAGAAAATTTTTTGTTCATTCGCAGAGTAACCTCAAGTAGGTGGAGTCCTTTAACATTCTCTCTCTCTCTCTCTCTCTCTCTCTCTCTCTCTCTCTCTCTCTCTCTCTCTATATATATATATATATGATAGAAAGAGAGAATATCACAGGCAGACATCGTACAAATTTATGAGGCATCAACGAGTGGTAAACGAGCCTGGCCTTGCAGCTGACTTTTGAGCCACATTCTCTATTGCCACAATTCAAAGAGGCACTTTAAAGGAAAGTAGGCTTCCTGGCGTTACCATTCAAGAACCACTTTACAACAAAGATGCACCCGCAACCCCAAGGTTCTGTGGCGATTTGCCTTAACTAACACCATGGAATAAGATGAACTGCGCAAGAATGATCTATATACAAGCACCCCATTGCTAAAACATCCCTCCCTACGACACCATTCAGAAAGCAGTTGACAAAATCATTGCAACCGCCCAAGAATTCCTTGGCCTTTTACAGGTGCTGATTCCTCAACACCGAGGAATGGTGTCCGGGACTGTGCAACACTCACAGTTCAAAAACCTCATATACCTCAGGGAGAGAAAATATGTAGCCCGGCAAGAAAGGAAGGCGGATCATTCATGATGGGTAAATAATCTAGGTCATCTCGTGAGTCTATCTGTACGAAAAAGTATCTCTGAAACATTTTCCTGACGTACTTACATGCTCCAATACAGGTAATTTCTTCACCAATTTCTTCACCTTCTCTCCTAATTATTTACAGGTCAATAA
>JAUTXX010535147.1:0-10851 GCA_032273605.1 Panulirus laevicauda | reverse complement strand
ATCTCGTAATATAGAAGTGTTAGATTCCTAGTTAGGACGAGAGGTTCATCCTAACCCCGATATGGAGGACGCTCTTTCATCCAAAGAGAAGGAAATAAGAAGAGGAAGACCTCCTGGCGACTACTGGTGGAGCAGGAGGAGGAAGAAGCGTATCTGTACAGGAGGAGGAGGAGGAGACCACGGGAGGTGCCTGATCGATCCTGGTGTGTGTGTGTGTGTGTGTGTGGACCGAGTCATATATGACGGCAGCGGGCGAGCTGGATGGTCGCGGGTCGGAGCCGGCCCCGTGTGGTACGACGGGGCTGTCGGACGTAAGATGATGATCAGGGATGCCACGTATGATGACTTACGATGTGCTGTATGATGACTGATGTCACGTAGAATGAGAGCACTACGCTGTATGATGTGTGCTGTCACGTATGATGGCAGGGGATGTCTCCTCCACACACTTAGTGGATTTCATTCTACGTTGGGCTCCGTTCTAACGGTTGTCCCTCGAGTGAATGGTAGAGCAATAATAGAGAGGGTGGTAGTATACACAGAGCGTCAGACTAGGGAGAAACTGTGTGGTTTCAGGAGTGGTAGAAGATGCGTGGATCAGGTATTTGCTGTGAAAAAATCCCCCTAAAAATACTGAGAGAAAGAGAGGGGTTTGTCTGTGGCATTTATGGATCTGAAGAAAACGTACTTTGGGGGTGATAGAGATGCTTTACGGAAGGCGCTACGAATATCTGACGTGAGTGAGACTCACTAGAAGCCATGAGGAGTAGGAGGAGAGGTGGTTCATTGGTTCCAGGTGAAGATAGATGAGCAGCCTGGTCTGTGCTGTCACCATGGCTGTTGAATCTGTTTATGGCTTGTGAGGTGAGATGTAAATACAACGGTCTGGGAGGGAAGGGGGGTGGGGTGGGGGGTCTGCAGTTTATTGGGCATGGATGGACTAAGGAAATGTCAGTTGCTGTTTGCTGATGACGTGGCTCAGGTGGCAGACTGGAATGAGAAATCGCAGAAGCTGTTTACCGAGACTGGTAGAGCGTATGATCGAAGAAAGTTGAGTAGAGGTAAAAAAAAAATGTCAGGTTATAAGATTTAACATTGTGTAGAGAACTGGCTCGACATAAACAGGTTTCTTTTTTTTTTTGTAGTGTTAAGTAGAGTCTTGGGATTCCGCAGTACGTGTTGTTAGCGCGGAGTTTATGGGTTTGATTAAGTGGCTTCTGGCTTACCATCTACCAGGGTCATTAAGGCCGTCAAGGTTATAAACACGTGTCGGGTAATAGTGAACACCTTCTTCAAGTGTTCAAGATCATTCTGAGAATGTAAACATCTGTACAAATATGTGCCTCCGTGGTGTAGCGCTTAGCCCTGCAGGTCGTGATGCATTCACTTGACTCCAGAAATCGTGCCCGCGTGAGCTCGAATCCTGGTCTCGCCGGTCTGTCCACAGTTCAGCCCAGCTGTTCATTCTCCCTTAGGGGCTTGTTGATGAACTGGGTACATAAAGAGGTGGTCTTGATGAAGTATTCAGTTGTCTGTACCGTCACAGGTAACATAAAGAAATTATATGTATTAGTCCACGGGGATATGACCCTCTTATGGGTTTGGTCAAAGCTGAGACCGTCATGACACAGGCAGGGATCGTGCTATAGGGATCAAGGGCTGCACAGTCTTGCTCTTGGTCGTGCCGCCTTTCCTAGAGGGTCGCACCGCCGTGCTCAAGGGCGGTATTTAAGTAGATTTGTATTTGTGACAAAATTTCCGTTGTGTTAGTTTAATGCTTTCCATTTCTCTGGGTACCAATCTCGTCTATTCTTGTACTGTTTCCTCACAAATAGCCATCTGTGTAGAGAGAGCTACCACCCTGAACCATAGCAGGCGACAGTATTGTGTCCCTCTGATGTATTTTGACACCACGGCCATGGTGGCGAGGTCTGGGGGTGTCCCGGCTTTCAATGATGGCGGACGTAAACAAACTTTGAGCGCGCGGTGCATTGTGGGGACCATGAAAAAGGTTTTCTTCATGAAAAAGAACGTAACCAAATTTCAAATTTCAAGAAGCCTGATGAAACCCATGAGAGTTTAAAGCTACATGGAATTCTGTCAAATAAGGTTATGGGGTACTCTACTCAGACTGATAAACACTTATGTCACTGTGATGTCTAATGAGAATGATGATGACTAAGTCTACTATTGGCCTGGTAACAAATGGTTCAGGAAAAAAGGCAAGCATTCCACAAAGTATCTAGGACTTCCAAAATGCATTGATTCCAATCAACTCTTAGGTACTTGAAAAAGTGCCTACAGTCTAAAAAGGAGTGGTACAGAATGTATAATGAACATGAAGAAATACAAAAGTCAACTATATTCCTCCTCTTTATACAAGCCTGATGTATCATCTCTCTATCTTTCTATTTTACTTATTTCATGCCTAATTTGATGCATCATATCATATACAGTGCATATAGCCTCCACAATATCACTCATACTTATCTTTAACCTGTACCCAATATGTGATTGTGAAATATGGACTTCCTTACTTTTAAGAGTGCTTCTTTATTTTCTCACTTTAAGATGATTCTTCAAATGAGATCAAAGTCTCCACTTACACCACTATCAAACAAAATATGCATCCACTGCAACAAATTCTCAGTCTTCCTCCAATATCTTCATCTGAAATCTTCCTTGCCTTAATCAATTCTCATTTTATCTATCCATATCCTCTAGGATTTGACTTTTTCCTCCCTGTACCCTCTACTGTAATACAATATATCTACTTAATGAGTATATCAGTGAAATATATTCCATATAACCATAACACCCTAAAAGGCTTTAATTCATGCATCTTTCTAATGATATTTTCATATACAAAACCACCCATCTACATATCTTATTCTATCTCTCCTCCTAATTCCAATTATGAAGTGCATATCAACCATTTTTCTCTCATCCTTTACCTATACACATTTGGTTTTAAGGCCATACATCAGTGCTGGGAGAGGTACTCCTTTATGCAAACTTCTTGCACACACATCACTTAATTTTTTTCATTCACTAGAGCATTCAGTGTATCCTCCATTTTTCCCTTTGCATAAATATCTTCAAATTCAACTTACTCATTATCAACTTTACTAAACAACACTTGCAAATTTGCAAATTTCAAACCTCACCCATACCTTCTTCATCAAGTAAAGTGATCTTACAATTATATCTCCCACCCTTTGCCAACAATATTTTCTTACCTATCTTCAAATGAAATTTCAACATCCTCCTCCTACATGCAACAAAAATGGCCCTCTATTCTAAGCAACTCTTTCTTTGATCTACCTAACACCACGAGCGTCATTGGCATCTATCAATTGCAGTAACTTCTATTGTTTTTCTATCTACAGGAAGCATATCACAATCAACTGACCTTGCTCTCATCTCACATAATGCTGCACCCATGAATAAATTAAAAACTCTCAGGGTCTTGGGCCAGGTGACTCTCATCTGCTCTAGGTTCATGGGTCTTGGTGTGTTTCACAACTGCACCAAACATGTTAGTATTTGCTACATTAAACATGTTCTGAGAAAGAAATACCTATTTGCTTTATCAAAATGATCTTGAAAAGGTTACCTAACATTTCTTCTAAATAAACATTTATTAAAACAGATATATATGTATGACGTCATGCTATTAAAAAATATATAATTTTTGAATGTGCATATGTAGGATATCTATAATCTCTATATCATGAAAACATAACTTTGCTACTCCCTCTTTTAATGAAAATTCACCAACACAAAAAACATTCTAATCCCAAATATAACTTAATGAAAAAAAAATCAACAATGATAAATATTCAGCTTTAAATTAAAAAAATACATCCACATCCCTAGCCCTTATGCTCATGCAGTGGGGAAATTGGGAGCATACACATCACTATCCACAATCATTTTCAGGCATACTATGACACTTATACCACTCTTCTTTTTCATTATCACCTACTCAAATATCTTAAGTGTATTCATTAAATAAAAAAGTGAAAATCCATATTTCTACCTGTACATGGTAAATGATACATTTCTGAATGTGGCAACCTGTGTGATCTGATGAATTACTGGTGAAATAAAAACCACAAGGGCAAATTGAGAAAAGTTCACATCTACAATCAATAAATTTTCACAAAAGTTTTAAAAAGAATTTGTGATATCCATCACTGAACTTAACAATACCACCATATGCAAAAGTGGTAGAGTGCAGTGGCAAGAATGTATGTATTCTATGGAATACACACTTATTTACCTTCTGATCAATATGTTTAGTTAAAGGCTATTTGTTGGCAAAAAAATCTGCAAACACAAAATGCTGAAGAGCCATTAGACAGCACGTTAAGCTAGAAGTTTTACATTGGTTTGATGCTGGTAAAAAGCTTTGCAAATCTCAAAAGCTATGGGCCTTGTTTGCTCTACTGTAGCAACAATAAAAGCTTATTGTGAATAAAAATTCAAAGTAAAGAAAAAAAATCTGCATTAAAATAAAAAATACACCTATATCCCTAGACTTTATACTCATGTAGCTTATCATGCATAAAAGTTCACAACAATGAAAAAAACAGCTCTTAAATGAAAAAATAGATATGGAGCCCTGGCCTTCAAACTCACAAGGTGTGGAAATCTAGGCTTGCAAGAAATTATCTTTCCACAATTGTTTCCAGCCATCCCATAACACTTGTACCACTTTTTATTATCACCTACTCAAATGGTTTACCTTATTCACAAAACAAAAAAAAGGAAAATGTTACATGTTTCTACCTGATATTGGAAAATGAAATAGTAATTCCAGAAAATGCAACCCACGTGATCTGATGAATTACTGGTGAAAGACCACACATGTAGATCAAGAGGTTGCTGTACAATCAAACCAGAAAAGTTCACATTTTAAAATAAACAAGTTTTCACAAAAAGAGGTATATTAATTAGTGACATCCATCATTGAACAAAAAAATACTACCAAATGCAAAACTTGTCCTCTGCAGTGGCATGAATACAAAGCAATGCAGGTGGTTTGTTTTGACTTGTTAATTTGGTGCGAAGATCCAGCATGCACTTTGTTGTGAATTTTGTGGAACATTTACACACTTATAAACTGTTTACCCTCAAATCAACATGTCTAGTAAGAGGCCATTAGCTTGCAACAAAGGTGGCAATGAGAAAAAAATGCCTCAAAACCATTACGCTGGATGTTTAGATTGAGGTTTAAATTGCATTTGATGCTGTTGATAAGCTAAGTAAATCTTAAAAGCTATGGGCCTTGCTTGTTCTACTGTAGCAACAATAAAAGCTTATTATTATCATCATTATTATAATTATTAAAAACAATCTGAAATTAAATAATACAACCATAGCCCTCACCCTCATACCCACGCAGTGGGGAAATTTGGTGCTTAAGAAATGATCTTTCCACAATAATTTTCAACCATACCATAACACATATGCCACTTTTTTTTTATCATTATCTGCTCAAGTAGTTTAGCTTACTTACAGAATATAAAAGAGGAAAATCTTATATATTTCTACTCATAATTGGTATATGAAATATCAATTCTGGACGATGCAACCCCAGTGATCCACATGGGTGGATCAAGAGGATGCTATATCCTTGAACTGGAAAAGTTCACATCTTCAATCAATAGCCACAAAAATTGTGATACCCAATATCAAACTTAATAATACCATCAAGGAAATAAAAACATGACCAGTGAATATGCTCAGGCAACTACCCCTTTCAGAGAATATAAACTGTCTTGTCTTAGAAGTTCTGTGATGGAAAACATGGAGAGAATGTTCATTGTGTGGCTGGAGAGTATATATCAACATCACTTTAATCTTATCATCACTAAACACTGTCAGTATTACCTTTATATAAGTTTCATTATTATTTGATGGCAACATGTCGCAAGAAGGAAAGAATGCATCTCCATCACCATGGAAGTCAAAGAGAAATTTAGTCTCTTTTCACAAAATATCACTCAAACCTTTCTAGGAACAAACCTCTTTGTTAAACAAGGAAGTGGTGTACTTGGTTATAATGTTATAAATTTTGTTACAATTAAAGCATAAAGTTTCTTTTTATCTATTCATAACTGTGTGCCATTTCTTGCGACTGACAGGAACATGTGAAGAATGGCCCCATTTGTTCACATCTATCCTCTAACTTTCATATATAATGTACTGAAACCAGAGCCCCCTTTCCACAACCAGGCCCCACAGAACTTTCTATAGCTCCACTTGACCACTTGATATGCTCTGGTTCAGCCTACTGACAGTAAATTGCACCCTACATGCCAAATCACTCTACTTTGTTCTATATCATGCATAACTCATGCCCCTCTGCATGTAAAGGCCCTGATATCTTACAGAATCTTTCACTCCATCCTTACAACTTCTCTTTGAACTCCCCCTCTTCCTTGCTGTCCGCACTTCTGACAAACAAACCCTCTTTGTGATCCTCTCCTCATTCATCTCCTTTAATTGGCAATGTTCATGTAGTGTGAGATGACATGATACAGAGATGGGGACTCTCCTGAGGTGAGCTTTTAGAGCTATGATTTCATGTACTGTGTGAATGCCGGCCAATAACATTTCCTAGAGTATTCTTTTTGGGTGGCTTTGTGGGTTAGATGTAAAGTTTGTTATAAAAAAGGGGAAGAAGTCAGATCAGAATTTATGTAGTACACTCTAGGTGGTCCATATGTGCAGTGCTGATGAGCAAACACTAATATCTGGTGAAGTTGGTTTCTGAAGGCGGAGAGCTGGGAGTCTGGTTGCATAAGCTGAGATGTTGAAAGCATGTAGTTAGTTTATAAGCAGTTCACCCTGGGGATGTTTGGTTTACAAAGTGTTCAGCCATGCAGGATGGTGGGCACTGAAAACACACAGATAAGTGTTCGGCATGTTGATCATGTTCTGCACTTGGTGGAGTATGTGGAAGGGCAGGTGGTAGGGGGAAGTACATAAGTATTGATTATGTTACAGTAAGTGCAGTGCAGTGGTTTTATCTATATGGAATGAATTTCATGAGTGGTGTCAGTACAATAATAACAGCAATCTGTTTTGTATTGTGTGTGGTGTCAGTGAATGAAATGTTGTGGTGGTCCTCCTCTTTGTCCAAGTTTGTCTGTATTACCTTCGCCATGTGTACATAATGCTGTAGGGATGGGTAGTGTTAAAAGTGCAGATGAGAAAATGTAATTCACATGTCTGAGGAATGTACTTTCAGATGTGTGTATAGCTGATGAGGTACATCATATCATATAAAAAATTAGAACCATTTATTGGGTTCCTGCAGCTTTTGAGGATATGCTACAAGTTCAAAAGTAGGGTTATGATGAACCCCTTTGAAGATAGAAGTTTATCAACTAAATTGTACTCCCAGAGCTGCTGACCTTGTCAAACAAAAATGAGGAACACAGACGGCAAAAATATGGAGTTTTATTAAAAAAAGGAATTTTGCAAAACAAAACTTACAACCATGTGCAATACATGCTGCACTTTCAATACAGAAAATTGTTTTGTCCAGTGCTCAAGCTGTTATCTCCATTCATTTATCTAATGTAGATAGTCCATAAATGTTCACTTTAAAACCAACAAACCATTTAGTCAGCAGTGTTTCATTTTCAGTCCTCGAACTAAGTCACAAAGGTTCTACTGTTTTTTCCCACACATATTCAGTCCTGGCTAGAGAGCCTTTTGTGATAAGCAGTAGTTGCCTGTTTGCACTTCTCTAGAAGCCCTTCACTGAACTTCACTTGAAGACAACTGTTTTTAGTACAGCTGATAATTTTGTAAGCCAAGACTTGGGCGGAATTTAGTGGTTTTTCCTTACCAGACTGAAAATTCTCTCATCTTCAGCACTGCTGTGAGCAACTGACAGGAAAGCAAACATTCCACCATGCTGCTATGTTTTTCCTGCTCAGGTGGGCCTGAATGTCATTTGCTCCTCCATATACAATACTAAAATCCAAAGCGCAAACTTGACCATGAGGTAAATTCATCCTTTTTATTGCACAATGCAGAGCCGCTTCCTGGTGTATTCCAACTGAAAAGTCTGCTTCTTCCTGCTTGATTTTAAGGCTGAAATCAATGCCATGATGAAGTGAATTCACTCTTCTCAAATTCACCATTGACTTGTTTGATGATGCATTGCAAGATATGCGATACAAACAATGGCAAGACAAAACACCAAAACATGAGGAGCAGGTTTACCCACGTGGGAGTTGGCTGTAACATTTTGACTTCTTCAAACTCTTCCATTGTGAAATGCTCATTGTCAAACTGATTTTTCTTATCATATCACGTTTTAAATGTTATACATATACATGATTTGGCATTTGTAATAAGAATGTGAAAATTTTCATTGGTTTGTCAGATATTAACTGCACTAAATTTTGCAGGAAAGGATCAGCTTTATACACAATAGTTCATTTCATCCCCGTTAATCACTGGTCAAGGCCTGAATAAATTGAAGTAGCTTTCACGCTGAGGATTTGATATTCATAGCAAAATTTTTGGTGTTACTCTTCATCTGTCCTTGCTGGATCTTGGTAAATTAAATTTTACTAATTTGAAGAACAGCAAAAGATGGAAGAGAACTAATAATCTGTTATCCACTTCTGTACATGATAAATTTGCATGACTTTTTAAAGCCTCTGGGTGGCCTGGTCTAGGAGTAGGACTAGCCTGGTTACAAAAGCTAAAGATATGATTGGAAGGTAAGACCGAGTATGCAACAATTTAAGAGATCATTTCTGCGAAATGGTCAGAAATCGACCTATGTCCGACATATTTTGTATGCTGCATTAGTACTTGCATGGACAATGAGAATGTACAATATATATTGAACAGTGCATCCCTGTAAGCTTCCCATACATTGCATACACAATACATGAACATACAACATTAAAAAAAAAAAATAACTAAGAAAAAAAATCATACTGCTGTACCCTAAAAAAAAAAAAGTAATGGTTGGCAGCTCCTCCTAATGACTTCACTCTTAATTTTCAATATATATGCTACAAGATTCAACCCCTCTCTGTACAAGCATAATAGTCATTACTTTGAAAACAGTCTTTTCCAATGGTAGCTATAGACTTTTCTGAGGTGCATGCATGCAGCTTTGTAAATGTATATGCATGTCTGTGATAAGTGTTTGTACTTGTAAACATTCATTATGATTTATCTTTCCATAAATCAAGTCTACAACCCAATATCTTAAAATAAAAAAGGCTAATTTACTCATGTGGACTTCTGGATGTTACCTCAATCTAAGAATAATCTCTCCCTTAGCAATAAAAAATAATAGTGATTGCACTGCTCCAAAATTTTTACATAATTTTTGTAATCATCTATTAAACCAATCATGAAAGAAAATGTCTGTGTCCATCATACCAATCAATCTTATCTTACTCTGCATATTCTGTAACAGTTTTGGTCACTCATCACTCCATCACTGTTTCATTGTCTTTAAGAGTTTGCTCTCACTTTTAAAAGTAATCTCTAAAATCACAAGCAACGCAACAAACTTCATTCAAAATTAATGTGAAACTTTCTTGCCTTCAAAATCTAGTAATATATACACACAAAATCTCTAATGTGTAATTGTTTTTTGAAAACCAAACTGCATATCTGAAATATCTTCATAAGCATAAGTTTGTATACAAATGACATCTTGAAATGATTCAATTTTAGTTTACAAAACTTATCCAATACCAATAATTACCTTGGGGAGATTCCCATGGGTCATTATACTGCATGTAATACAGTACACCCAAAGCCAGATGCCCAGCCTACCAACCTGTAGTTTAATTTCCTTATCTCATCTTACCTTTGCAAACTGTCCAACATAAAGTAAAAAGCTGTACAATATTTCTGTGCTATTCACTCTAAGCAACATCATCACTAAGACAGCAATCTAATTATTAACTCTAGACCATACCATAAGGACTAATCTTAAAATCAGATGCAACAGGTGTGATGTCTATTTCCAAAGATTAATGCTGCCATCCTTTGAGCCATAGGATGTTACTTTTCAAAAACTATCAAATACTGTTGTATAACAATCTCATAATAATGCATGCCTTTTCTCATTCAAAGCAATGCTATTCACAGAACCTTTCAAAGGCATTTTGTTCCACCAATGCAAAAGCATCACCTAAAAAATTTCGCATGTCAGTAATTATGGCAAGTAGGTGAAAAATTACCTTTTGCTTCTACACAACACCATAATTTGTGGAAAGAAACAAGATGCCATGGCAAGAATACAAAAAAATGCAAAACAGGGAGAGCAGAAATGAGTAAAGTAAAGAGTGAGTGAGGAAACAGGATAAAAAGTTTTAGAGCTAGCCATATTCAAAATACAGTAAGAAGTTTGGAAATAAGAAGTAGGCCATGACAAGGTGTGGAAGTATGCATGACGCCAAAAAATTATCTATTGGCTTTTCATGCCTATCAAACAGGCTGGCTTATAAAAACCAAGTCCAAACCACTCAAATATGATATCCATTTCTCCAAATAATCAAAACCTGAAAATGCCATGCAATCACAGCCTTAAACAATTAATACAACATATAAATGCTAACTAGACTGAACCAAGGCATGTGAAACATCTGGGGCAAACAATGGAAAGGTCTGTGGAGCCTGGATGTGGATTGGGAGCTGTGGTTTCTGTGCATTACACATGATAGCTAGTGACTGTGTGAACCAATGTGGTCTTTTTCTGTGTTTTCTGTCTGTTCAGGGGTGCGTGATGTCTCCATGGTTGTTTAATTTGTTTATGGATGGGGTTATTAGGGAGGTGAATGCAAGAGTTTT
>JAUTXX010535136.1:0-10851 GCA_032273605.1 Panulirus laevicauda | reverse complement strand
CCAGGAGTGGGGATTGCTGAGCCTGGCCCGATTCATCACCAACACAGCTCAAGCTACCAACCTCAGCCACTGTGTTATTGTCAGTCCGTTTTTTACAACCCAACATTACTGGATCCGTTGTGTGAGGAACGTGTCCAGGATGTGGTTTAGTTCTCTTCATTAAGAGAAGTGCGCAAATCAGCCACATTTTGTTGGCCTCATTTGAGAGAGTTTTATTCGTAGTACATGCGAAAGTCTTATGAAAAATTCAGGAGGTAATTGCTGCCTTTATGAGACCCTGAGGTAATCTGAAGTAAGATTCAGACTCATGTCCAATAAGGAAGGTAATGAGATGTTATTAGTGACACTGAGTGAGGAAAGTCAGTTTCACAGCATCATCAATATTTTTTTTTGGAAATGACCGTCGATATATTTGCAAGCTCCGTCTCGCGTGTGTCAGAATAAGATAGATCATGAAAATGCCTCGGAGGATTGATGTTTAAGGGAAGAAAGACCTGCTCACAGGCAGCAGAAACTATGTTGGGGGGGAATTTTTCATCATCTCACTGATTGTTAAGGAGCACTTGATCACCCATCATAACCTCAGTTGTTACGGTCAGCTGGTATTGAAGCACGGAAGATATCCTTCTAAACCAGTCGATTGATGATTGATTCATTGCATCTTGATCATCCATTACCCTTGTGACGAATCGTGTAATAACCATACGTAACAACCACCTAACAAATCATCCATAGGCCATATAACGAATGACTCAGTTATCATAAACGTAACAGTCATTGACCATGTAACGAATCACCCACTGATCATATAATTAATCATCCATTGATCACAAACGAATCATTCAATTAAGAACACATCCCACGGTTGTAGGTAATCAAAATATAACCTGTGAAATGCCATTGGTTGACAAACAGTGCATGCACTGAAGGGAATATAAACAGATGTGCATCATAGTTCATGTTGAGTCGCGAGGACTACAGTGCTTAAGAGGCCATTATGGTAGTCACGTTGCTCCAGAAAGGTTATTACAGTATTGATCATAGACCTTTAGTCGCCACTGCCTCATTTTTAGGCTGGGTATAACCTTAGGTAGTATGGTATACTCGTATTTTAGGCAGACTGTCAACAGACGCCAGTGGATTATGTATAGCTGTCCAGTGGTGGGTCTATTGTCTCCTTTGTGCAGTGATTTTGTTCAGATTTTTGTATCAGTGGGAGTCAGGAGGTATTATAACCCATGAAACATGGGTAACTTACCTGGCCTTACCACTGCGATGTTGCTAGATCACTCTTTTCTGGATTCACCAAGTGTTGTAGTGGTAGGATATACCATATCCTGAACCCAGAAAAGGACATTGGACTGACAATAACACAGTGGCTGAGTTGGTAGCTTGAGCTGTGTTGGTGATGAATCAGGCCAGGCTCAGCAATCCCCACTCCTGGTGAATTGGCTGAGACAATACGCTCATGACACTTGATTCATCTTGGTTGATCACTCTACTGACACGCACATGTGTTATGATGCGACATGGGTCACCCATCTGGGGGGGTGGGGGGGTATACATGAGTTCCAGGCGCGGCCATCTTATTGACGTCCAGGTCCAACGGAATGGCCGCCGTGAGTACGGCAGTCTGGAAGATGCTCATCACCCGTTAATCTTTTAATCTTAGTCGCTGATCATGAGGTTACTCCCGTCACGGTGAGATGAGAGCCTGGAGTTGTACTATCTGCCGAAAGGACTTTGGCCCAGAGTTAGTTCTGATCAGACACCTATGCTTAGTAGCGAGCACGGTCACTTTGAACACTGGATCTTCATATTATTAGCCAGTATGTTGATGACATATGTCCTGTACATTTTCCTTTTTTTTCTCTGCGGCAGAATCTTCTTGAATTGATACGCTGCCGCAGGAGAACTCACTGCACCTGGACGAGGTGAGGGCCACAGAGAGATTCCAGGCCTTTTCCTTGATCTTTCGATCCTGGTTATACCTTATGATACGACTGTCCTCCCTTGGGTCTGATGGCTTGAACTTGATCACGATCCTTAAAGACCAATCAGGTCGAAGAAGGTTGCACCATCAATACCTTGAGGCGGTCATGCCGTCTTTGTATAGGTTAGGCTCGGGGGTCCAGAGCTTAAATACGTCCCTATAAGACAATCATTTATGCCATGAAAGTCATGTTTTTCGAGGCAAGTCATTATCATAGCTCGTCAGTCGATCTGAATTGCTTCCAATGAGTAGAATTATCCCCGATATAGGACTCATCTGTTAAGGTTTTTAGTTATCTGGGGCATAGCGGAGTCAACCTCTGTAAATGCTGACACGATCGGGTTGTGTTACAAGCCAGGATGGGGAGGTTCAGGTCAACACAAGCTGTCACCGACAGTGCTGGAGCTTCCAGGCTGATAAGTAACAAAGATGGGAGTCCTTTTACAAGCTTTCATCCACATTGCTGGTGCTTCCAGGTGGCTTTACAAGCCAAGATGGAGTTCTAGGTTACAAGCTATCATTAGCAGTGCTGGACTTCCAAGTTGCGTTAGCATGAATGATTGTTGGAGGTCCTGTTACAAGCTCTCATCAACATATCTGGTGCTTCCAGGTGGCTTTACAAGCCAAGATGGAGTTCCAGGTAACAAGCTGTCATTAAGAACGTTGGTGCTTCTCGGGAGGAATAGACCGAGTTAGGTTAAACACAAGGAAGGATGTTGGGGTAACGCCTTACATCTGACCCCCCGAAGTGGAATCAGTACTAGTTTCAGTACTAGTCCATTGACATTAGTAGAAATGAAACTGTTGCAGGTGCTAGAAAATTGGCTGTAAATTGTGTGAAAAAAAGCACGAACTTTATAGTTTCGTCAAATAATTTCTGCTTTTTTACCTCCATTGCTGAAAGAGAAATCTTTGATGCCAAATTTCTTCCAGAGCAAACATTGCTGGAGAAGATGCAGTGCTGAACAGGATAATTTTTGATAACGTAACGCATTTGGTTTCAGAATGGTACTCTTACACGTAGTATATATCTTAGACGTCCGTGATATTAGGTAGTGATGAGTTTCACTTGCTCTCTCTGACCCCCAGCTTCAGTAGTATACCTTACACCGATTACGTGTACATGAACCGCCTTCCTGAGTGGTGGACAAATTTGTCTGGACTGAATAAAAGATCATTCGCTTCCCCACATCGTTATACGATCATCAGCTGCGTCCAATGGGATGTACTTTGACCGGTTTTCAAAGATTAATTACAAATATTGGATGATGTTTTGTAACACGCAATGCGTCGCTGCTATTGGTCACGTTTTATTAATGTATTTTTCCCCCGTCCATTCTAAATGTGTAGCCAATAAAGTATGCTTTGTAATCACTGTTGATCAAGGACAGATTATCCCAGTGGTACTCACAGGCGAACAACTAAGTGACCCTGATTAACGAGAGATGCCCAGACTTGAGAGGAGTAATTCAAGCCGGGCAACCTGATTAATACAGACTCTTTGTGTGGCACTCCGGGCGACTTTCCCTTCCCGGAATGAAAGCTTATTTACATGCTTAACCTCTTGCTAATAGGGTTCTTTATCTACGTCGTCTTATACTATAATTAGGGTCTAAGGATGAAGAAAAACATATGGCTTTCCTGAAGAACTCAACTTGTCCACCTCCAGCATTTTTGTTGCAGAAGTGCATCCGTTTAGAAAGAGTTTTGTCTCTTACAAAAAAAGAGAAAAAATTGGTCAGGCCAACTGACGCTAACATTCTGTCACCGTAGCCAAACCTGACGAATACAAGGAGTCTCTTGAAGGTGACCATAGCCGCTAACCAGAGGCGAGCCTGGGTACTTCATCAGAAGGACTTCCAAACCAAAAACCTTCTTCATCAGACAGGTACATACTCAGGCTCTCATCTCACCATTAACGGAGTAGCCTTAACACTGGGTCTCTGTTATAAATGATCAGCCACCGAGATCATCGGTAGCGAGGGTCTTCCAATGGTTGACATAAGCTCCCTACAACACACTAGGCAGCCATTTTGTGACGACCCCCATGGACGTCGACAAGATGGCCGCGCCTGGACCTCATGTATACACCTCCCCCCTCCAGATGGGTAGCCAATGTCGCATCATAACACGTGTGTGTCGGTAAAGTGATCCACCAAGATGAATCAAGTGTCATGAGCGTATTGTCTCAGCCAGTTAACCAGGAGTGGGGATGCTGGGCCTGGCCTGATTCATCACCAACACAGCTCAAGCTACCAACCTCAGCCACTGTGTTATAATCAGTCCAAATGTCCGTTTCTAAGTTCATGCTATATCTTACAACCACAGCACTTAGTGGATCCGCCATAGGTGGAACATTTGTAGAATTGTGATCTTGTAACATCATATACTTAGGATGCTGACTGCTGGTAGCCAGCCACCAGTCATCAACAGGACACACCAAATACGATACATTGCTTTATAATTGTCTCTACGTTGTCTTCGATGAACGTTACCATGAGGAATTCATGAATTTTTGTGTTTGCCAGGAATAGAAGGCAGTATGTTATAGTTTGCTCATTTAGTGGCCCAAAAGAGCACTTCATCTTGTGGACACTTGCAAGGCGCATGGACCTAGATTGGTGAAGGAGTGCGATTCTGAACTTGCGGTGGTGCTTTCTCGTTTATTCCGCTTTTGTCTGAGAGCCAAAAACTTTTCCTGCTTGGGAAAGGCAAGGCAAGGCAAGAGCTACCGGCGGTATCATTAACTATCTTGCTAAAGTCTGGCCGTCATCTCTGATGGACTTTGGAAAATCCTGTGTTGTACTATTGGGAGTCTCCAGTCTCTCGTCATTTAGCTTTCCTGACTTACTTTACTCCTTCCTATCGAGCATCCTCTCTGGATGATGCATCTCCCTAAGTGTTCATGGATCAACCTCTCCCTCTTTCTCCTATGGTCAGTGGTGTCCTTTAGGCTCTGTCCTGTCTCCTGATCTTTCTCCCCCTTTTTATCAACTACTGCTTGTATGTCCTTCCCGTTAGCTAGACCTCGTGTGTCCTGCAGACTGCTGCATCTCGTGATAACTTTGTCGCCGTTGACGGCTCAAGGGTAGGAGGCCATTGTCATATCTCCTTCCTTTCCTGCACTGCGAAGCTTTAGATCTCTTTACTACCTTATGTCTTCCTTAGCAGCTGTTACCTTACTTTTATGTAAAAGGTAGGTTCTTCTCTTCCTCCAGAAGCTTAAGAATATTTCCCTCCTCTTACTTCTTCATCACTTAAATCCTTAACATATTCTATTTCATGAGTTAAGGCCTCGCCTCAACGTGGAGTTCTGTTTGTGATTAGAGTTTACAGAAAAAAAACAAAGTGTATGCAGGAAAGGCCACACGGGACAGCACAAGACCTCCATTTATAATGGGATGGCCAGGATGATGTCAATATCCTATGATAATGTTGAAGTACTTATTGATAAGTAAGACACATAGTCAAACGCATGATTAGATTACTGATCAGTCTTCTCCGGCATACAAGTGATGGACTTCTTTCTTCTTGTTGGTAGTATCATGCGAAGACGTAGACTGATTAGGGATCAAAGTTATTCAGAAAAAAACACAGCGAAGATTACAGGTTGTAATACAGATGACTGATGAATTAGCTCTAACTTAACGCGCTTAGAAATGCCCAATATGTTTACGTCTTTGTTCAGTGTATATTATGTTGCTTTCCACACAAAACATATTTGAGAGACTGTATCATACCAGCGTGCTTGAACTACAAATGTCAGACACAAGGAGGATATGAATAACACAGTAATAAGCTCGGAAGTATTTATTCATACTTAGCATTCTTTACACTCACCCCTCGTTAATCTCCCTAAATGGTGCTTTAATGAATCAAAACCACCGTGGATTACGTTGATTTTGTCCTTGTTTTAATGCCACGTACTTGTACATACAGTAGGAAGCATCAAGCCCACCCGTAACAAGTAGCCTCAGTGTTGTTTAGCTCTTTTCATTAAGGCAATCGCAAAAATGAACGCCATCTTGTGTTTTGGACACTCAGTGGACCCCACACACAAGACAGTGTCATTCATATACTGGAGTCTGCTGCTAGAAAGCTATATGACAGGCTGATTAAGTCTTGGAAGGAAGCCACAGTCATATCCAAGCACAGCTGCCTGGCTGTTCAAGTCTAGCAGGCTCCCTCTCGCATCAGAGTAACATACTCTAGAGGGTTGTTATCCTAGAAATAACCGCCTTGTCGTCTGGCAAGCGTAACGACGTGTGAGTGATCGTCCCCAGTAGTAACCATGGACCACCGATCACCATACCCATAGGTCGTTTATACCGTCAGACCGACGCTGAGGTTGAGAGGGGGATGTTGATAATTCCCCTTTATGCCGAGTAGATAGATGTCTGGTTCAGAGCTAGAAGTCGCCAGCCAGCGAATCCATCCACTGAGTACGCTTTACCACGGCTGTGAGGCATGAAATACCTGAAGTAAAATGATCCAGACTTTACGATTGAACAGAACTGAGGACAAAAAAAATAATGTTTTCGTCATTCACACGGAGTCTTCGAGGCTTTCTGAGGAACTTTGGATCACAGTTTTGATGGGAGGGTCGTTTCCTATGCGCCCCATACCTCACTCTGAGGCTTGAGTTTTTTTTCGATGGGAGATGATTGATAGTGTAAAGGCTACGAGTGCCATCTCTGGTGTAGCCGGCTTCTTGTGGCACCTGGGACCGGCCATTTTGTGATTCTGGACGTCAACAGAATGGCCGCGCCTGACTCTATGTAATCCCCAAGTTCATCTCAACACGTCCGTCAAGGGGGAAGTGATTCGACCAAGATGAATCAAGTGTCATGAGCGTATTGTCTCAGCCAGTTCACCAGGAGTGGGGATATTGGACCTGGCCTGGTTCATCACCAACACAGCTCAAACTACCAACTCAGCCACTGTGTTATGATCACTCCGAATATCCGCTTCTGAGATCAGATGGACGATATACTGTATAATCCTACAACCACAACGCTTACTGGATCCGTCGTGGGAGGAGCAGTTCCAGAAAAGAGTGCTCTGTTAACATCATAGTTGTGAGGGCAGATGAGTTGACCCTGTTTTTTGGGCCGTTATACCTACAACTGATAGATTCATATGAACAAAATTACTCCACAGATAGAGAAGACAATAGATATGATACAGGACAGATCTATATATTCTGATATAAGGAAAAACCAGATATCAATACTGGAAGGATTGCCACCACCGCTCCTCACTGACACCAATGGTGCTGACGCTGGTGCAGGACACACCATTCTTCATGTACTTCCCAACTGCCTCTACCTCGTTGTTTTTATAAACATGAACACGATCACGAATTTCATTTTCTGTTGATCTGGATAACGAGGCAAATCACAGGATGAATATTGATACAAGGGAAGCCACGCCAGATTTTGTACTGCCTTCCTGTAAAATGAGTTGGCCATGATGACGCCTGCATATGGTGATAAGGCTGAAGATATTACCGGTAATGGGACAAGTTCGAAAATACGGTGAATGAATCACATGTACTTGACAAGATACGAACGTTTTCATTTGAACAGTTATGTGACTATTGGTCACTTATACAGGTGTGGGATGAACCCAGGAGACATGCTGCTTACTGAGACGTTTGGCACTTTCCACACAACACTGGCGTGAGAGTGTGTATCTCATTGGTTTGCTTTACGGTATACCATACGTGGGAGACAAGTGGAGGAGATAAGAGATAACATTATACTCCACGGTGATAAGGATGATGATATGTATTTCCCTCTATCTTTCCTTGCACTAAACCCTGGTAGTCTCTCACTGAAGCCATCCCTGATTAACGTATAAGGTTGTGCATGTCTCGAGGAATTACAAACGAGGAAGAGTTACAAACGAGGCGGGAGTTGTTAGTGGCCAGCCAGATGATTCTGATGCCACCACCACCACTCAAATCATGTATCACAAACTCATCTGCCCAGATTGAGCATAGAGAAAATGGGGAATTGACAATGATTATCGAATTTTCGTATCACGTAGACTTGACTCGCTTCATGGCTGTACATACCTTGAGGGACATCTAGCCCCAGTTATAGCCAGATTTTTTATTTTTCCATCATGGTGAAGGCAAAGCATACCCCACATACCCCAGTCGTAGCCATCTCGAGTGAAAAGAAAATGTGATGTGGTGCCAGAGAATGAAATATGTTCATCAGGGCTCCTCAGGTGTTTGTAGATCTGACTCTTAAACGCAGAAAAGGGGTAAAGGAAGGTGAGGGATAGACGAAAGTGGAAGTTGAAGTCTATAGATTTGCTGTTCGAGGAGAGGAGGAGGAGGAGGAGGAGGAGATGCCATGGTGACCTGTTCATGTAGAGAAGTATACGAATCCGCCATACCTTGCGTTAAAGACTCACGGTTGACCACGCGCTTTCGACACAGTTTCGTTCGTGTAGTGAAGCCTTTTGGTGAGGCTGTGGCACGAATGGGAGTCTGATTCAGAACGAAGTGATCCATGATTCCTGTTCGTATTCAGACGTCCAACAACAGACGTTGTTGGACGTTAAGCTTCGTTATCAGCAATTTTGTTCATCTGACTGTTGAGGTCTTGAAAGCCCCGTCGCTTATCAACGTGAAGTAGACCGTGAAAGGGCACTGGATGACTGATATCTAAGATAGAAAGCCCTGATCTCTGGCAGCCGCAAGTACACATAGGGGTTCATCCATCACTTGACAGTCAAGGACCACTGATCGTGGTACCTTTTGGCATCCAGCACTGAGGCTCAGAGGATAGATCATCCCTCACAAACCATCGAGTAGATGACTGATTATTGGCAATCAGTAAAAAAGAGTGACTGTGTACCAGGTCATTGATAGGTCAAAGGCCAGGTCGTCATACTCAGGCAGGGGTCATCATGAGGGGGCGTTGGATTGTTCTCTCAAAAAGGTTAATCTCTGTTGATGACGAGTCTGGCAAAGCCGCCTGTGTTACTGTTTGTTGATAGTAGTATATGGTAGCACTCTGATGGGATAGATCGGTTTTCCTTGTTAAGATGGAGCAGTTTATGACCATCTGGGGATGTATGAGGTCAGGCGCGGCCATCTTGTCGACGTCCAGGGGAGGGTCACGACATGGCCGCCCGCAGTGCCACACGGAGGAGGAGGAGGGAGGCAGCAGCGGCGGCGCTCAGAGGAGGAGGCACTGTGCCTCCTGAACCAGTGATCACTACTGATCAGAGGTGCTGCACTCGGTGATGCAGTGAATGAGGAAACAGAACCTCAGCTTCCTGTGCATGATCGTCTCAAGGGCTTCAAAGACCCCTTCTTGTCGCTGGTCATGCTGACCCTCTGCCTTCATGGCTTTGTTTGTATTCCTTACTTACACTGGCGTTGGCTCTGGAAAAGAAAAGAAAATAGAATCTCAGTCGAGCAAGGCTATTCTTCCAGGAGCAGAAATTTCCCAGAATCGATTCCTATCCTTCGCAGACTGGGGCCTCGTTTGTTACAGGGAAGACAACAGAGATACCATACTTTTACCATACTCCATACACCCATTCTGAATATCTTGTGTATCATTAGACTACGATAAGATTTATAAAATCCCTTATCGTGAGAATTGCTTCCGGAACAAGCTACAGTATGAGTTTACCGGTGGCTGTAAAGCAGATGTTTATGCAAGCTCGAATGGGAGTAATCCCACATGATGTTTTGATAGTGGAGAAATTGTCGTATCGCCTGAGAATGGCAGAATCTGTGTGTCTTTAAGGGAGACAGTGTCATCTAGTCTCGCCACAGAGAGAACAAGAGGATGTACTCGAACGCTGTCGGCGGTGGTGTAGAAGGATTCTCTGGGTAGCTACAAGTCGGTACTACTTCGAGGCAATAGGTTTAGCGTCTCGTGTCATCCCCAGGGGTAATGAGAATGCGTATGGGAAGATCTAATCATATACAGTCATCAGTATACGCTCGTCTGAACCAGAACCACGTAGTATCAGCTATCAGTGAGGGGTCATAGTTAACTATCATATCGAACTGATAGATGTAGATAGAGAGGTAGAAGTTTGATGCGATGCATTTTCATTGTTTTTTGAGGGCGGCATCGCAGCATAACAGACGCTTAGGAATAGCTTTGTCCGTGATAGCTCGTCCGTACGTTGTATATCCTTCCGTCCGTCCGTCCGTCATTAGAGAGTCGCGCTCTGGTATAGCGAAGAAGACGTACTGGCTCTGTACCCGTACCGGCGAGGTCAGACACATCGTATCGTATCCTGTATTGTGGCTTTTCTCCCATCTTGTAAAAGGATTGAATGACATGAGACCCGTGATTGTAGACCGCGTTTCGCCTGAGTTATATTCCCGTGTAAGAAAGTTCAACCAGGTATCTTCATATCTGGTTCAGGATTACAGGAATTCCTCCTTGGACGGTGGCAGTAACTAAGATTTTCTTTTTATAATATTTTCCAAAAAATCATATTTCCAGCTATTCTTTTTTCACTCACGAGTGTTCTATGGAACACCCTTCTTGTATTTTTTTTTTCTTTTTCATACCCGATTATAAATCGGTAATCTTGAGTGATTTAGAATGAGAAAAATGCATGAATGAGGCGTTCGACGTAGAGAACAGAGCTCAAGACGTGTCTTTATGTTACACTGATGTTGGGTCAGTCTCCGTAGTGCGAGATGCTGTCACAATGGGGTACTTCACACAAATGCACCTTACATATACCAGATGACAGTGCCTTTAAATGAATACAAATGTATAATAACTTCTCCTGATGTACATGGTCACACTTGGCATAAAAGAAAGTTATACATGCTCAAAGTATAGATACTATATCTCAGCACCAAA
>JAUTXX010535125.1:0-10852 GCA_032273605.1 Panulirus laevicauda | reverse complement strand
TCTCTCTCTCTCTCTCTCTCTCTCTCTCTCTCTCTCTCTCTCTCTCTCTCTCTCTCTCTCTCTCTCTCTCCGCCCCTCTCCCCTATATCTCCCAGCCGCACGCTAACGTCAGCACAAGAGTCTAATATATCAACTCACCTCCCATAAGGTTTATTAACGTAGGATGCAATAGCAGGTGTATTTTAGACTATCATACACTAATGCATATATTTCATACACTAGTGTGTCATCTTGTACATCCTCCTTCCTCGAGTCAAACTCCCACTTCTGTATTTCCTCACCAGTCCGAGGACCAATTCCCTCTATACTTCTACCTTCTGTTCTTCATTCCAGACAGCAAAACACTTCTAAATTACTCCCTCCACCTCCCTTCACACTAGAACCCACCTGCCTCCATACTTCTACCCATCACACTTCACACTTCCATGTCTTGCCCCTGCACTCCAGGACGCTGGCAACACCCTAGATGCACCGAGACATTTTCCTCCCACAGTAGACTAACCCCAAACACCGCTAAACTCCCTCAGTGGAACTACCACAAAACACGCGCCCCTCTGACCAACTACTTTAACTACTTTAATGACCATTACCCTTTTATACCTGTTAAGACGTCCTGTTCTCTCCTCCCTCAAAAAACAACAACCTTCACGCTAAGTCCCCTCATCCCTGCGATCATTTTCCTCACTCATCGTCCCCCCTCCACCACCTCCCATGACGTAGTCTTTAGATACGAATCAAGAGCGTCACTGGCGGGTCATTCGTGCTGGTCCTCGTGTTGTTGTTCTCCAGGTACAACTATACGTGTCAGGGTTAGGTCTTGTTTGGCCAGCGTACAAGCTGGTAGCCATGACGACTTTGTAAGTCCCGTTGCAGACCTATGACGTGACTGGGGCGTATTAGCGCATTTCCATAGCAAAGTTTTTCACAGCCATTTCTAGGATTATTGTGAGCAGTTTTCAAGATGTTCTCGACAATTTATTGATCCCGTAGCGATTATTTTAGATATGATGTCGAGTTCTCAGATGTCCATGACGTATTTCTATGTGATGATATAAGTTCCTGAGAGATTATCATGGATTATCGAGTGATCTGGACCCCCTTCCATGGGGATAATTGTAGCGCTTGGAGAGGCAGCCACATCCACCGGGCGGGTGGCCTATATCCGTAGTGTAACACCGGGTGATTGTTTTGAGTTATCGACTGTTTTCTGGTAAATTATTCTGTAAATATGACGAGGTATGATTACGGTGAATTATCCAGTATGCATGTTATCCATAACCAGAGAGAGATTATCCTGAACAGGAGAGTGTTCATGGGTAAATAACGAATAATCGGACCTCAAGAATCATCACACTTCCACAGCTAATAATTCAACACCACTCGTTGATAATCCAATGATTCCATCTTATCTTTATAACCTTAGGCATGTTACATTGGCTACCCATAGGGATCATCTTATCATCTTATCATCATTAGACTTGGCGAGTGAGTATTGTTGGATTTGGCGAGATGCACTAAATTTAGCGAGTTGGCGAGTGATGACGTGTGGTTGTGGTGTGTCCTTTACCGCTAAGTCGGCCATGCTGGCTCATTGCTTTGACAACGGCCTCTCTCTTGTGTTGACTGCCTGTCATCTTCATCGATTGCTTGCTTGCTTGTCTGAAGACATGGTTGCTTAGCATAGCGGTTACTTGTATGCTTGCTTGTCCGTCTTACTGGACTTATCTTGTGTAAGATAGAGAACTTTTGCCTCACAACTTCAAATTTGCTTGTCTCGCATTTTTATCACTATTCTCTATAATGTTTTCCATTATTCTCACTCTATATTTCTATCATTCACTTTTCTTTTTTTTTCTTGAACGTACAAACTAGGTCAAAATTCAAAGTCAAAATCAGGAGTAGATTCTATGACTTGAGTCTTTAATGATCGGGGGTACGGCAGCGTCCCTCCCGTAGTGGTTGTTCTTGTGTGGAGAGAGAGAGAGAGAGAGAGAGAATTTTGTCGCGACTAGGTTGTGTAGACTGAGAGAGGTTTTGTGTGAGACTGCAGCTACTATTTGTGTAGCCGACTTGTTGGAGGCCAAATATTCTGGCAAACAGAAACTTTGGCTGTTGCACATGCAGGCAGTCTAGCGAGGCCATTAACACCACGTTTCTGCGTAGTGTGTGTCGAAGGGATTGTACCTCTACTTGTTGAGCTTCTTATGGGCTTTAGTTGAAAGAGTGATTAGATGTTCTTGTCTCTGGTCTTCCCAGGCAGACTCATTCAGATGTATCCATGTGTTGTTTCCTTTTATATTCGAGGTTGGCATTAAAGCTTATTGGGTATGATTACCCTCCTCCGTATTCCTCCTTCAGTGTAGCTATTGCTTGCTGTCTCGTCACACTTCTTTTGTTTAATCCCTTAACATCAGCCTTCTTTTTAGCCACATACTATAAGTCACCTGCTTTTGTAATTCCATCATCATTTCCTTTTCATGTTTCATCATTCTGTTATCATATCCTTCACGTGACTGCATCATGCCCTCAGTATTTTTTTTTTATTGACCCACTTTATTCCTTCCTTAATTGTTTAGTTATTTGGCTTATCCTTGATTTTCCCCCATTACCCCGGACAGTTGCAAAAAAATCCACGCAAAGCTGCTTTGTCCGTAATCCTAGTCTCAAAGTATCTAAACCTTGATTTTAAGTACTTTTTCTTAGTATACCTTGACCTGTTCTCTTTTTATTGTTATAGAAAATAGTGGTAAAATTTAGACCTGTATAAAACAAGAAAAAAAGCTAATTAGAGAGGCGTGGGAGTTTACACTTGGAGTTTACACTATACTGTAGTATATGACGTTTAAGTAGGCGTAAGTGTTGGTTATTGCGGCGAGATATCGTGATTCACGATAATTTTGTGACCATTTCACTTTTACCAGTTAAAGTTTGATTGTACGTAAAGCAAGAAAGAGGAAAACATAATTTGTACACGAGTTGTATCCTGTGCTTGGATTTAGCGCCAACCCTCACTTGGCTTTCAGAGATGCTGGCAGTGAGCCGAGGTTTCATTGACCCAGACGCTTCAGAAATTAGCCCAAGTATGTTCATTGTAGACACTCCGGAAATCTAGCCCAATTTGTTCAGTGTATAGTGTTCCCACTATAGAATGTTAACCCAGTGTGTTCAGCGTAGACTACAAAACTTTAGCACTTCAAAAAACTATTCAGCCCAGTGTATTCATTGGAGACAACAGAACTTTAGACCAGTATTCAAGTGAATAATAAAAAAAAATTGTATCGATCATAACTCTTCGATGGCCATTTTAACCATTCTGTATCTACCCCATTTAAAAAAATGACCGAGTTTTTGTAGTTGTCAAGACACATCCGGATATAAGGAAGTATAAAGGTAGATCATGGCCTTGTGGTGATTAGTTGCAGGGTGCGCAGTAGTAGTAGTAGCTTCATAGACAGTGGTATTAGCTTTATGGACAATATTATTTACTTCTCTACCATCGTTATTTACTTCTCTACCATCGCAGTATCCCTTCTGCTGTCACCACTAAGTTTACTTTGCTGGTATTTCGTCTGCCTATATTGGCAAAGGCTTCACGCATGCCGCCCACTTACTGGCTCGGTCTCGCTGCAGTGCTACTCTGGAGCTTCTGGCTTTCCTCCCATTTCCCTGGAGCAGTCATTGTGATTTCAGTAAGGTGTAGATGACTTTAATATCTCCTGAGATGACTCAGAAATTATGCCCCTCGACACTTTCAACATATTTTGGTATGACTGTAGTATTTAGTATCTCATAAAAAAACATTTCAAACAGCCAAGTCTGCTTTTGAGGAGGAAAAAAAATCCTGTTTCGATGACGAAAGTTCTCTGTTTCCGATTGTACAAGGATTGATTCATGCATATATGGAGTATTGGTGTCACATCTTAGGATGTTCCAGCTCGACATACTTGATAAATTCAAGTCTGAAGTAATCTGTATACTGTACTTGATGGATTCGAGTGTAAAGTAATCTATATTCCACTTTTTCAGTTTCCTCATAACGATCCATTTTCCCTCCGCCTCTGGGTTGATCCTCTTTCTCACTTGTGGGGTTATTACTTCGGTTTCTGTACCCAACATGAAGCATTTGAGAGTACAACAGGGGGCAGGCGATCTGAAATTTACGAAAACATTTACAGTGTGGACCTCATAATACATTGAAAAATGATTGATAGCACACGGTGAAGCTTGAATAATGAATTCAAAATACTAAACTAGGTACCAAAATTAAGATGAATGTACATTGCGATAACAAGAGTTCACAGTGGTAACTGGAGGGGTATACACAATGGTAGCAGGTGGGGGAGATCGTGTTAGGCAGCTAAGATAAGTACAGAAACAGCCTCGGTGAAATGAGGGCAACATACGTTGGCTATAAGTGAGGCATCATAAAAACCCACGTCGACCCTGGAAACCAAGTTTCTAGACTGTCTCCTGATACATCTACAGCCCGCTTACCTCAAATGATTACTTAAATATTATATCCTACTGCCCGTCTTCTGTATGTTCAGTCTTGTATGGCAGGAGGTTGATATAACCGGGTTGCTCGGATACGTTGCTGTCATGGTCGTACAAACGGGGTTGAGCGTTAGATGATCATAAATGTGTGG
This sequence comes from Panulirus laevicauda, assembly GCA_032273605.1. NCBI lineage: Eukaryota > Metazoa > Arthropoda > Malacostraca > Decapoda > Palinuridae > Panulirus > Panulirus laevicauda. Next base: position 6,206 of record JAUTXX010535125.1, on the reverse strand, counting down.
GTTGTGCTTGAGGTTTTATCCTCATGCGTGGTACATGTACAGTTGCCATGTTATATCAAACGCGTAGAATATGTAGAGGTTACTTTGAGTATAATACATGCGTTTTCTGGCGTATGGAGGCGAATTACAGACGCAGGTGTAGCGCTGTCATTTGCAGATGTTGGGTATGTTGTTAGGTTAAATATGCAGGTGTTTTAATGGCTCAGGCACACACTTGCATTGTGTGTGTGTTTGTGTGTGCATGTGCGTTGAGCTGCCCGGGAAGGTTCATGGGTAACATGACTATCAAGAACCACCAGCTGCTTATTGGCTGACGCACTGTACCCGCCGTCACACCCAACTCTCTCCACCGCCTATTGGTCCAGCCACCAGGTGGCAGAGGTACAAAAAAAAAAAAAAAGAGTTTGATAGTCCACGCTTCATAACTTGTACCTCATATCTTCCTCTTTGATAATGTACCGTCTGTTGCGGGGGTACTGCTATGCGTATAGGTACTGCTATGCGTATACAAATACATAAATTATAGTTGATGTTCTTTCTGCAATGAGTGGTCGCAGCAGTGGCTAGTTCGGCTAGGTAGATGCCGACGCATTTCACATTCTTTCCTTTTTTTACAAGAAGAAAGTAAACTACATAGGATGTATGATCTATAAGGTTGATAAATATGTTGTCTCCCCCACACAACCGGCACAACACAGGTTCAGGACCTTGGAGGATACCCTATCCTTGGTATTCCCTCCATCAAAGCCAGTAATAGATAACTTAGGCACACACAGCCATGGAATTTGATGCTGCATGATGCTCGTGATGTACGTACATGATGCTTTAACCTTCTGGTACAGTAACGTGTTGATACCTATATTTCTCACGTTGAAGTCTTCATTTGCATGATGTCACAGGATATTAGAGGCAGATCTGGTTTTAAAGTTGCATGCAGGTCGGTTCACGGTTCATGAGTAAGAAAAAAGTTTATTGAGTAAAGTGGCAGAAAATGAGTATACTTTGGTAAGTTTCAAGTTATTTGACGGTTTATGTAAGATATTTAAAATTTTCACAGCAGGTTAATCCTCTCGTTACTTATGTGTGGTTTTCACAACGTTATGATTCTTCGTAGAAAATAGTTTCTTTATCATCACATGAGAGGTTTCATGGTGTTCTCTTGAAGACGACGAAAGTGATGCATGGAACCCGCTCAGGTGAGCATATTGTTCACCATATTTACCAATGTACTGTATGTGGTTTACTTAGTAGTACATTGATGAGGTGTGACTAATGAGAGCATGTGGTATTGGCAGGGTGGCAGTGGTGATATCCTTCGTAGTGCTGCAGTAGGCATCCGTCACTCCTCCAAACTCACTGGTAACGAAAGCTTGGAAGATGATGATCCAGAGGTGTGGCAGCTCATAAAGGAGGAAAAATATCGCCAGAAACGAGGGCTTGAACTCATTGCCTCCGAGGTGAGTTAAGGTGACATTAATCCCCATTTGTACATGTGGGCACTCTTGATGAGGCCTCATTTCTTCACTTCCAAGTCTCGAAATCTTTGGAATTTCTTTATATTTTTAATATCTATCTTTTCTTCACATGGCTTGTTTTACTTATCCATCATTCTGTTACAAAAGAAGTATTTTCTCACATTTTCTATCGCTGTTTCCTGTTCCCCCCCTGGCTGACATGTTCCTCATAGTCTTAAAGAGCTGTTCCACATCAAAATTGTGCACTCATTGTATTAGTGTGTTTATATACTTGCTTAAGATTACCTGTTTGTGACCACACTTTCATGCTTTGTGGAAAGAAAGCTCTCCACTCAAAGTGCCACATTTATTACATATTCTTTACTACCCTAGTTTCTCAAACTTACACTCTGTATTGTCTTTTTTTTTTCCCCCTTTTGGGGTTTTTGCTGCTGTTATAATATTGTTGGTGATTTTGTGTTTTTTGATTGTCTGTGGAAATATTACAACAAAATGCCATAAATCCTAAGGTGGGCCAAGACAGATTTGAGAAAAAATAAAGTTTTGTAACAGAATATTACCTAAAATTATTACATATTTTCAGAACTTTTGCACACGTGCAGGCCTAGAAGCATTGGGTTCATGCCTCAACAATAAGTACTCTGAAGGCTACCCAGGTCAGCGATATTATGGTGGTACAGATATCATAGATAAGGTAATATTAAATTTTATTTCATTGACATATTGTTTCTCCTATGTTGCTTGTGATACTGATTTTCATTTAATGAATGTCTGTGGGTATAGCCTTTGTTAACTTTTACATGGTTTTTCGTTATTTTCTTGTTTAAGTTCTTTCTCTGCTTATGTAGGAGAATATTATATTCTCCTTATATATAATACAAAGATAACCTTTTTCTGGTGCCTGGAAATGTTTATTCACTTGAAATACTTTTTACGTACTATTACTTTAATAATCTTAAGGAAATAAAAAGCAATAAACCACTAAACTTATGCATCTTCATGATGTGATGCTCAGAATTTATTTAGGTTATGTTTATGGTATGACTTGTTTGTTTTGTACTTGAAAATAGCCCAAAGTTATTTTGTGAGTTGAAACAAAACAGAAGCTTGCACATTGCTGTTGTGCTTAACAGTATTTTTATTTAACCAACGTTAGTGAATATCAAACAGTTACACTGACATGTAAATCCTGGCTTGCTTGGAGTATCACAATGATGTTCTAGTTTCGTTATGCTAACTTGTAAGTCCTATCCTTAGTACAGTATAGTATAAATTTGACCTATAAATCATATTGCTTGAACCAGTAGATTCTAATTTGAATGTAATGTTACATGAAACAATAAATCATGGCATGGCTATAGGTTTACACAGACCTGTAAATTCTTACATGATCAGATCATCATTGATATGGTGACAAAATATAGAATTACAGGGAAAGAGGCCTTAAATTTGCTTCTTATCGAGGACAGAATAACACACTTTTAGTTCTAAACCTACTTGATAGTGTTGACACTAAACTGACTTTGAGATGCAAGGATAGAACAACCAGAGGCCATATCATGAAATTAAACAAGAAACTTATTAGAGAGGTGTAAAGAAATACTTGTATTGGATGATTGGAACAAACTGAATGACAACTGTGAATGCAGACAGCATGCTGAATACAAGCTTAGAAAGCTGAATATCAGTAGAGGAGCTAGGGCCTCACAAGTGCAGAATTACATCCCTATTTAGTACAAATAGGTTAAATACACTTGACTTAAAGATTATGGCCTGATAGTTATGTCATACTGACCAGTAACCATGGCTTAACAATGACATCACCTGACTTTTAAAACCATGACTGTAGTATGACTGTTGATCTTAGTTTGACTGTATTGTATCTGTAAGCATTGTCTTATAGTGGTTATGTCCCTGTTGGATATTATTTTGTTCTTTTCTTCTGTATCCATCAGACTTTTGATATTCAATAATGTTCAGAATGACAGAAGACGGTGACTTGGTTCCCCAAGTAGTATTTCCCATTTAAGACATCTCATTTTCCAGATCCGGTTCAGATTCTATGGGAGGAAAACGTTTTAGAACACATTGTTGTTGTTCAGTTGCTGCATTGTTATTAATGATAGTTGTCTTGCTGTCTACCAGAAGTAGATAAATCATGCAAATGGACTCTGTTGGAACTCCACAAGTTAATTGAAAAGTTTAGTTGAATTTTATCTTGGGAAGGTGTCCAGCTGTCAAATTTCAGTTAAATGGGTAAAATATTAAGAAATGAATCTTTGATGCTTGAAAAGAATGAGCTATAGATAAGAATAAGTATAGTTTTTTGGGGATATCATAGCTGTAATGGTTTCACTTGATATCTGAGCTACAGATAAGTATACTTCTGGAGGGATATCATCTGTAATGGTTTCCCTTGATACTTAAACACAGTTTAAATGATTTTTGATGACTGTCCTGTCCCTTTTAAATTGAAAATTCATGTTAATCAAAGATGAGGTTTAAAGGTGTAAGTTGCAACATAGTTGCATCAAGTTTTCAGCAATTTAAAGTATTCAAATTTGTGTAAATTTCCATGCAAAAATAGGTGCATCATATTCATCATTGAATGATTTTCAGATTGAAGAATTATGTCGTCAGCGAGCCTTAGATGCCTTCCGCCTGAAGTCTGAAGAATGGGGCGCCAATGTTCAGCCCTACTCTGGTTCACCAGCTAACTTTGCTGTATACACAGGTCTACTAAATCCACATGACCGGATCATGGGCCTGGACCTGCCTGATGGTGGACAGTAAGTATCACTCGACAGATTATAGTAATCTCTTTGCAGGTATTAAGGTATTGTACAGTTATCGAAAGAGAATGATGTTATACTTGGAAGTATGAAATACATGTGCAGTTAGTTGATTTGAGCAGCAAATGTGTGAATGCATATTGAATTGCTTTGGTCATTTCAAACCTGCAACATGAAATGTTCATAAAGAAGGTTTATGTGGTTTAAGGTATAAGGGAAAGAAGCTAATTGAGAGAGGGATGAACAGATTTGATGAAAGATCTGTTAAAGATTAAGGATATTTCAGATGATGATGTCAGAGAGATTGATTTCTGACTCTATCGTTATTCGGGGTGGTGTCTTCTGTAGGTTGAGAGAGTGAATGGAAGTGCAAGTCTCATCTATGCATAGTGAATAATTATCATGGTCTGTGGTAGGATGGAGGACCCTATTCATTTTGTTACACTACTGAGGTTGATATGTGGATGATACTGAAGTTGTGTTTACTTGATCCACCCCATTTTAATGAGTTGAATAAATGAAGCAAGAAAGTAAGGAATGTTAAAAGTTTAGAAAAGCAGAATCAAAAGGAAAGAGAACTGGAAAAAAATAGTATTATCAGTAGGAGAAACAATTGTGGTTTCATTGACATGGGTAAGCAAAATGGTAAATAAAATTCTGAGGGTAGACTTATAGCCCTCTTGTTAACATAATATCTTGAACATTGCCATCATCATTCTTCTTTACCAGAAACTTTGAAAGCAGTTACTCTTAAAGAATATATGCAACATAGCCATTAAGTGAATATAACTTAATCTGAATTTCTGACCTTTTCTTCATCTGTACAATTCAAAGAAGTATCTTTTGTTGAGAGACTTGACACCCTTTTTGTTCATAGTTCCAGCATTTTCTTGTGTTGATACTTCTTTCAGTATAAACAAAAACTTTTTTAATGTGTCTGTTTTGATCCCACTTTGTTAATGAAACCTTACTAGATTGCTAATGTCCATCCATTCACATTCTGTATCTTTATACAGATATAGACATTTTTGATGAAAATTTCTGCAAACTATCATTGATTCTTAAAAAAAATTGTATTGAGGGTATTTTGCCATAAGACAGCTCTGTAGGTTGTGTTAAAGTTTAATCTGCTTACAAGTGATATTTTTTTCTTGGTTGTGAAGGGTCAGATCTTTCACTGTGAAATATTATTGTGCAGAAAAGTTAAATCCTCCCCTTTAAATTTGTGGTTTCTCCTCTTAACCCATGAGAAAATACATGTTTGATTTTGGTATGTATTGTATACAGTGAAAGCTGATTTGAGCTGATCCATGCACCATTGTTATGGCATCCTTTTCATATCACTGTAATAGCAATGTACAATATGATTTTGGCCTTGGGTAAATTGTAACAGAACTTATGATATTCTAGTCTGACCCATGGCTTTATGACAGACAACAAAAGAATTTCTGCAACTTCCATCTACTTTGAGTCTATGCCATACAAACTTAACCCAGCAACAGGGTATATAGACTATGATCGACTTCATGAACATGCTCGCCTCTTCCGACCAAGAATGATCATTGCAGGGTCCAGTGCTTATGCTAGACTCATTGACTACAAGAAGATGAGAGAGGTAAGGTTCTTAGATCTTTAAAATAGCTAAAAGTAGCACACTTACAAGGGTTTAGGGTAGTAGAGGAAGTGGTTTAAATGCATGCCAGGATTCTTTTAGGCATAATGTGGTGGTCCATAACATCTTGTCATGGGTAATAGGAGAGCCAGACTTGGGTGATTGCTATTACATCATTCCAGTGTAACGGACAAGTGAAGACTTAGGGGGTGTCAGGATGTTATGCAATTAATTGTATGTTAGCGAGGTAGCGCTAGGAAAAGACAACAAAGGCCACATTCATTCACACTCAGTCTCTAGCTGTCATGTGTAATGCACCGAAACCAC
>JAUTXX010535103.1:0-10853 GCA_032273605.1 Panulirus laevicauda | reverse complement strand
TACCCGTCTTGATTACCCCCTCCTCTACCACCAACCACACAACCTACCCCCAGCCACGGCCACCCAACCAAACTCGTTTTTTTGTTCAGGATTTTCATCCATTTTTTTTCCAATTTGTGCTATTTACTTCTCAAAGTGAGGAGTATTTTGTTATTGCCACCCGAGCCTCACCTGTCATTAGCTAGCGGCTCTCGCACCACAGCCACAGGTTCCTCTTAAGCTGTGGATGGCGATTATGAATGCCTTCCAGGCACTCACCCAGTCAACTGATCAGCCAAGTTTTCCTTGTTCATGCAAATGATCAATAACGTATTGTTTCTCGTAAATAAGTGTATTCAACAACAAGAAATAATCCTCCATTTGGAAATCATGTTCTACATAAAGCTTATACTATGAAGAAATGTATATCAGAATTCTTTGTTCAACTTGTCATTCATGCGGCGCCTTTCCATACGTTTTTCGTTCATTCCTCAGCTAAATGAAATAACATTCATGACAGTGTTCAACTATACTTGTAGAGATATCTTAGTGGTTCAAGCCAACATGCTATGTACCATACATACAGAAGTACAATATGGTACATGTATACTATACACAAGTATAGTAAAGAGGATTCGAAAGTCTGGAACTCTAAAGTAGGCATCCTAGTATCAGAGTTCCTGAAGAATGCATCGCGAAACGTTAGAAAGCAACATTATTCAGAGTCCCACTTCAAGTATTCTAATTTTATACGTTACACTTGAGAATGGCAACTGGGCAACGCCCGAGGGCCTCCGCGAGGTACGCCGGGCAGGTCCTGCTGGCGTGGGTGTGAGCGTGGTGACCGCACGCAGAGCCCCGGTGGTAGGTACGTACGTTACCTGAAGCAAAGGGACGCACCTGAGCTCCAGCCACGGCCCCAGGACATATCCCTGAGGTATTCCCGTATTAGGTAAACAACTCCCACTTGTCCCAAGTCTTGGCCGTGTGTTCCAGGACTTTAGAGGGTCAGTTTGTCTCGTGTTTTCCTCCCATGACTCTTATGCTTTCTGAATTCCATAACAGGATACCATGTTAATCTTTCCTCAGGTTTGCTCTCAAAAGGGATTACAAGAACCATAACATGGAAGGAATTCGATGTTCCTCAGTCTCCTGCTCTACGTCTGGCACCGGTTGTGTTGCACGTGTTTAAGAACAAGTATCAGAGGGTGATATTTATAACTGGGTAGCTCTCGGTGTTATGAGACCTTGTCATACTCTCTGTATGTCACTGGAGTTAGGATCATTTAATCCAAACGCTCATGAATCTCATTACATTATTTCGATTATCTTCTTTTTCCGTAAAATAATCGCCATAACTTGTTCCCCGTGGTGATAACAAGTTCCACATTCCAGGGTCACCGCAATGCCTGACTGCCAAGCTCCTCCCACAGCAATCTCCCATTGGCTACTCCCAACCTTCTCCAGTTTCTCATTGGTTACCCGATTTAAAATTCTAGTTCTCATTGGTATTTGCATATCCTTGGACCACCGTCACTGGCAAGAAGTACAAACCCGTCCACTGTGATTTCAGCTCACCACTAGCCAGCACACTACGTTGGAAGACGGACGTGTCCATTGTTCCGCTGACTTTACTGAGAGAGAGAAAGAGATCTTTGCGACTCCAAGTCCAACATGAAGGCTCAAGTGTGTGAATCCCCAGTGAACAGCCTCCCTGCCATCAGGAGCGGGAAGGTTTCCAAGTCCCGCGAGGAAGATTTCGAGATATCACTGTACCTGGACAAGTTGCGGCACCTGTTGCCTGCCGCAAGCACCAGAAAATCGCTGGACAAGAAGATCAACCGCCTGGAAGTGATCGAGAACGTCATCCAGTACATCAGCGAACTGCAAGAGGTCCTCAACATCGACGTCCACGACCGTGAGATGGACCTCCTCGAGTACGAGACGAGCAGTATAACCCTGGCGGCGTGAAGGCTCTAAGGGAGTTGGATGCTGAGTTACCAGGTGGTCTGCACGTAACCTTGTAGCCGTCCGGCACCTGTTGCACGACCTCGCTCGCCGCCACCCAGCGAGGAGAGAGAGAGGGAGGGAGAGATCCACGACCGTTGTGCGCGACTGTAGAACACCAGGAAGAAGACAATTACCGTCGTGTACTTGGGGAATCGCCGAGGCGAGACTGTTGGTGGTGGATTGATCCCGATCTTAAAACTACTCGGTGGAAACCGGATGGCAAACCAGTCAAGTTCCTGATTCGTGTGTTACTGTATATATACATAACTTTTGGTACAGTGCAAAATCTGTATTTGGTGACTCGAGTGCAAATCCACGTCTGGTGAACTCTAGTAGTGACAGTTCCTATACTTGTGACTGCCCAGAACAGCCGCCTTAACTGAGAAGGGGCTTTCCAGAAATTCCAGTGTTTGTCCAGTGAAGTAGTCTATAGTAGCAGAAAAATAGTACAAGAAATCCGCATATGTTTACTAACTACCAGTGACGTCACAGTCATACGTAACAAGAGAGAAGTTACCTTATGATCTCTAAGGAAGATGTTATATATCTGGATTCTTCAGTTGTGTCCGGCGCCTAAATATTTACCTGTAAGGTGAGTTGAAGTTCATTATGTAAATCAGAATTTTTGTTTACGGTTTCAATGTGTTACCACAAATAATGCAAGATATGTTGGCCACATCGTTGAATGGTTGATAGAGGGTTATTACCTACAAGCATTGTTATTTACAACCTTTACATATAGATTATCTTCACCCTTCAAAATTTTGAAAGAATCAGCTAACATATGTTTCGTTATTCCAAATCCATTGAAATCAATAGATAGCATGTCTATGAATTCATTTTCTTCTGTTTATCATTTCCTTAGTACTTAAGTTAATTATTGAGGTGGTGGGAAGTGTTAGTCGTCAGTAACAGATGTTTGTGTTTCAAGAGGTTTGTCGTAATGTGAAGTCCTTTAGCAAAACCAAAGTGTATAGGAAGAGTCTTTTCAAGTGGCCTTGAGAGCCCTAGCGTCTTTAAGTGTACATTTAGCCTTGTACACTTGGCTCTCCAGCCAAGTGTACAAGACAGGTGTGTATACTGAACACTCGGATGAAGAGGATTGTAGTGGGCTTCAAGAAGTCTTCCATGATAAAATTTTCTCATCACTGAGTCTTTTATTATACAATAGAGTTATTGTTGAGGGTTCGCCTGTTCATTCGTTTGTAATTAATGAACCATGTGAGTCAGCCTTTAGACTATGCCACATTAGTAGCTGTAATGATAAAGAAATTGATTATCAATAATTTACTGACTTACTCTTTCTTGTTTCTTCTACAGGCTGTGCACTTCATCCAAGAAGCAGATGATACATTACATCACCTCCAAGCACTAAAAAGCATTACCAGATGCTTTTGCTACATCAGTAGATCTTGCATCACAAAGCCACACATTCTACCATACTTTCCTCATCACAACCAATAAACTGCTAAGTATTGATGTCATGCAGTTTTTGAGAAACACTATAATCTTCACATCATCCACAACACTGATGTCAGATAACCGCCTCCAACACACTCGCAAGAATGACATCAAATCCTGAGACTGACATGAAGCCACAAGAAACATTACATCCTTGAAAGAGAGAGAACACGACGGCCCCATCACCCACACCCGCCCGTCAGTCCTCGAGATCCTATCACAATGGGCGTGACAGACACCAAGGGGTCTAAGGCTCCACAACACTGTGTGAGGGAGGGATGCTCGGTATAGAGGGAGGTGGGGAGGGTCGGTGGGAGGTGGAGAGGAGCAAAAATGGAAACTCTATGGCCTCCTAGTAGGAGAAGACCTTGGTAATCCGAGCCCCGGCCGAACACTGCAACAACCCCCCCGCCCCCTGCCCAGGCCGCCGTCTGTGGTCGCGACAGGTGTTCTTTGCCTGAGGTCTTCAGCAGCAGCCAGCCAGCCAGCCACCGACCGGCCGCTCCTCTCCCCTCCCAGCCGCCTGACCACCCACCTCTGCACACTTGCCAAGCTTGAAAAATACAAACTATAAACCTCAGTGGACGAATTTATGATTCAGTGAAATATAGCTTTTTTTTTTCCTCTCTCCTTCCGTGGCGGGAAGAAAATATGATTTTAGTGCTTGGAAATGTTACAGCCTAGACGAATACCAGAAAACACTGAAAGATTTAATGTAGATATTTGGAGTCGGTGCTAAAAATCGCAAGGTGCTTGTAAACGCCCCTTTCCCCCGTTTTCTGTGTCCTTTAAATTTTTGGTTTCATGTGATCAGTCAAGATACAATTTGTTCATAGGAAGCGTGTCCGTTTCTATGTTCAATTTGGTTCTCCCAGTGCTCTGATGTTGTCCAAGCTTTTCTGTTCGCTTTTAGGACATAGCGCTTGGGATAGTATTTCGTCTTTCGAATGTCTCTGTTTTTGTTTTTTTTTTCCTTCACTTTTAGGGAGTAAGTGAACAGTGTACATAATCATCCAGGCTACCAGAATGTACAAGCAGCACCCACCATCACCGAGGAGAGAGAAGAGTGAGCCGGGTACTACCTGGTCTTAAGAGATCTCGGCCGGAGATAACACCACAAGTGAAGATCTGGAGGGAAGCTATGTCTACTGGCCTCCACAACAAGGTGTTTACACCCGAAAACAATTGGCTGGAATCCTTAATGATGACAGTAACTTAATCCCTGAGTAATGTTCGTGCCAGACTTGTACATTCTTATATGTAACAATAGATGTACTGAATGGGTACCAGCTACCTTTATCTGCTGTCATCAGTCATGCAAAGAGACGCATGATTTATAGCACATGTAGCTACAGTCATGGGTTTCCAGAGGCAGCTCTTGGGGCAAATACGCTCCATGAACGATAAGCCTCCCATGTCAACTTAAAGGTTAATGATACTGAAGTATCTAAGGTTCATTTTTCTCTTGTTCTCCTCCTCATTCACGTAGTTAAATTTTTCATTTGCGTCTCCTCGTCACGTGCAATGTGTTGAGCCACCAGCTGGACACGAATGTTGTAAATATTGTATGTTGTATGTGTGGCTGGCATGTGGCGAGAAGACGCAGCCTCTCTCACTATAGCACGCATCATATTGGCACGTCATTGTCATCCATAAGTTGTACATCACTCACTAATGTCAGAGGTGTCGACCACCACACCCTCGATGCTCTCTCCTGCTTCCCGGCCTCTGTGTATGTATGTTTTGTTGTAGTTGGAAGTTCATTACAGATGATCACGTAATCTACTGTAGTTTAAATCAAGACATGTGTAAGTTGAGAAGATATTAAAACGAGGGGCATTTTGAGTAAGCCAAGATGTTTTACGGCTTCGACTGTTCCCGAGGCAGTGGCTGTAGGGACATCCAAAAAAGACCCGGGGAGCAGGAGAGAGCCTGGCAGGCGGAGTATATGGACTGTGGCAGTGATAACCGGGACACCTCAGACAGATCCAGGTTTCCGCGGGACATCCCGAAGTCCTTTAGATCGCTGGATGTCAGCGGAGGTGGGAGCGAAATGAAAATAATTTTATTTCTGTTAAATAAGTTTCTCTTTGTCAGTTAATCATCGTTAATGTTGATGATGTGGCAAAGTTTTACCAATGCTCGGAGTTCTGCTGTCTGGATCTGGTAGGGGGAAACCTGTTGCGAATCCACTATTGAATGATTCCTGTGATAGCCCAAGTTACAAGTCCACGGAGGTTCGCCAACTTGAATGTATATTTATTGTAATTAAAGATTTGTTTTTGTACAAAGATTTGTTTTTATGACCTGCAGTTCTGCAGTTTATGATGAATATGTGAAATGACTAATAAATCCTTCATCTCTATGACCAGAATATGTAGAAAAGATTAATGATTAACCTCTGAAGGATTAACAGCTTAAGTTGGTGTGATATTGCTCATGATATATAACAAAGACAACAGTAATTGTCATTATTCTCTTCAGTTTCAAGATTTCATCTATCTTTTGATCCCTCAATTCATCCGAGTCTCGTACTTTTGTTCCTTCAACGACCCATATCTTCCAATATTAAGGTAACTTTCATGTTTATGCACAGAAGAGGAGAGGAAAGAGAGAGAATAACTATAATCCGTTGACCAGTAGCAGAGGCAGTTGAGGCAACAGTTTGTGTCCACTAGCATTAGGGAGGTATGTGTGGGGCAGCTTCACCCACTCTTAAGGTTCGGGATCTTGTCACTCGTGGACAGATGTCGATAGTCACACACACACACACACACATCATGATAATCACCTCTACAATTCTTCAAAAATGTTGAATGGATGATAAACCTCAATTACAAAGCAATAACGTAATTATCAACTCTGAATAACTGCTTCCAGTTTCCACACACATCCTCAACCCATTGCCAGTGCGTTAAAGTGAGATGATAATCTATCGCCCTACAATACAAGCTCAGACAACAGCCTGAGGACGACAAACAAGTCAGTTTTTTTTGGTAGTGAGGCTGAGGACGATGTATAGTGTCTCCGTCATACTCGCCTCGTGTAGCCATTATTATCAAATCTTTCTATGAAATGCCAAACTCCAGGCCTAGGGGGCTCGTAAACTTAATAGGTGATTTGTCTTATGGTAAAAACACTGTCTCTTCTGCACATAGAGTCGTATTGTGAATTTTTCTGATGCTAGAGCAAAGGGTTTCGTTGAAATAAAACGGATTAATGTATATGAATGATCTGTCCATTGATATTATTAATTTGATATTCAGCAGATCTCTCATCAGGAAAAGATACGCAGAAATAAGATTGGTTTAGTGTTATGGAAAGAGCACAAGACGTAAGGTCTTGAGTCAGTCAACGTCGGCTATCCCGTGAAAGTCGACGATGAGCAGAAAAACTCTTGCTCCAAAAATATCTTTATAATGTCTGGCATTACTTCAACAATGTCAGGGATCATTTCAGTGGAGATGAAGTCTGGAAGTATCTTAATGAATTCTGGAAGTTAAAACAGTAAAGATAAAGCTTGAACGTATTTCAGTAAAACCTGGAAACGTTTTAGTAAAGACGAACTCTAGAAATATATCAGAGACAAAGACTGGAAATATTTCAACAAAATGTGGAAGTGCTTCAATAAAGCTAAATTCTGGAAGTGTTTCAAAAAAGGTTACTAATAAAAATTCTGGAAGTGTTTCAAAAAAGGCTACTAATAAAGTCCGTCGTAACCAGAACTTGTGGTTGGATTTCCTTTAAGAAATATTACGGCTACAGATGACATGAGGTCCAGATGGTTCTCGCATGCGATCAGAAAATAATGATTCTATGATTTTTTTTCTCTCCCTTAAGAGTCGGTGCGTGTCTGCTGCAGACACCCACACAACATCCAGGAACATACACATACCACCAGGAGAATGCTCCTCGCCATGCATTCATATACAAATCGACATTGCTGAGAAAAATCAGGATGAATTCCATTGCTCTTATCCATCTTCTGATCTGAATTTATGTCAATGCAGAAATTTTATTTTAATCTTAGCCCCGCAGACGACAAGGAGAAATGCATCTCTAATGAGGCAAAATCTTTCAATAAACTTCAGAATTCTACACAGCAAAGTTTCAAATTTCTTGTCGACTGGAGTGAATCTGGTTACCAAGTCAGAACTTTTAAGTTCTGACGTATTCAGATGAGACAAGTCAGTATACGTGTGTAATCTTAGTCGTACTGTCATAGATCTTCTTTACCAGCCTTTCACCCACTGCAAGTCTAAAGTTCCCATACAATGACATTATTCCATACATATTCCTGCCTAACATGTTCTTCACATTACGTGTGTGTTCATCCTTTATTCATAACTCCGTCTGTTCTCATAATTCTTACTGTGCTGCACAAGCTGTCCATCTCCAGTGTCCTCGAAGTTAACCTGTACGTTGAGAAGCTGAAGTTTTCACATCCATACAAGGGTGTGAAGTCTCTAAATCAATTGGAATTCTCCTCATTCTGAAGCATTGCCCCGCTCATGACTGGTTCTTTCAAAAGCAAGATCCCTACTCTTGCTCGCATCTACTTTTAACGTCCTCTTTGTGCACAGACCATCAAACCTGCTCTGTTCAGCTCCTATTCTAGAAACAGAAAGACGTGTGTATACAGGCATGACCTCAACGTTTTCCTCGTTGGCGCCATCTCACGTTGTGCACAATCCTTGAACAACATAGTGACACTGAACCGTCCTGACGTTCTTCCACACTTATTTCAAGCCAGTCCTCCATAAACTCAGTCAGTCAATGATGAAAGTTCTTAACAGACTTCAGCAGTCTTCTGTGCAGGTAGTCGAAAATTTACCTGTCATGCTATTCTCACTTTGTCGCATTTTCCGGCTATACTATATTCAGTTTACGTACTGCTTTCTCCACTGTTTAAGTATAAAGATCTCGCTCACACACCGTCTTCCTTTCTCATATACTCCATGTTCTTCATATACAAGAGGTTCATTAAATCTTTTAACACCATCACTCACAAGCCTGAGGTACACCTCACCATTTATGCTAAAAAATTTGTTCCTCTATAATTCTTGTTATCGTTTTTACTCCCATTACCCTTGCTTAAGGCAGCAATCACTGCCTCCGTCCAATTATCCGGCACACGACAGCTCCCACAGCTGCTGTACACACTGCCCACAGCAATTAAACTACAGTTTAGCCTCGGCTGCTCATAGCTTCACTCACCATCCCATCCAGACTCAATATTTCTATACTCTTTACTTATATTACAGACCTTCTCACATCCCCTTATGGTCTGTGCTCGTGCAACCCGTACATGTCTTGCACTCCTCCAGCTTCCTCTCCTACGCACCAATACCTAGACCTCAGAATCATTATCATTTTCTATTATTTTCTTTTTCTCTTAATACACTCCCACGTTTCCTATACTTCCTCCTCACTTACAAGACTGCAACAGACGATACATCCTCTCCTTCCAACCCTATGTTCTGTGTTTTGCCTCTTGTTTTATGTTACCTTACCCTAAAGTTCCGCATATTCCCTATGGCAGTCTGTATGTATGTAGTGTTCAGTTGTAAATACATCACCCTGTCATGGTATTCTACCATGTTATCTATCATTCTTCCGTTTGTTATCTAACTTCTTGAGTCAGTTTTACACCTTCAGTCTTGACGAGTGCGGAGATGCAGATCTTTGCCATCTGAAGTCTTCAGTAGGAGACGAACAGTTCTCTACAATCATCCAGTAATAGTAGCGGTGTCACAAGACTCCTGTTGTGTGGTGTGCAAGTCTATGGAGGTCAACAGGATGTAAGCTCCTTCATCCAGCGTTCACTAAGAATGAGGATGTCATCATTTTCAATTTCAGATAGTAGACAGAGGCTGTTAGAGTGGACGAACCTTCCATAAAGATGCTGGTCATCGTATCCCCACTGGCGCTGGTCAGGTGTTAACCATTCTCATCCTGCTATTGTTATTCCAATCCTATTTACTCTGGCGTAGAGTCCCACAATGTCTGCTGTAGCCATTATAGTCACTAGTGACTACTATCAACAGTCTTTTCACCCCTTAACGTCCCACGTTCTTTGTAGGCCTTCAGCCCTCAAGCTGCGTGGAGCAGGGCTTGCACTTCGCGTCTGCCTGTGTCGTCTCAACCCCCACGGGACGCAGGTAGTCTTTGAAAGGGTGGCAGATCATCATCATCTGCCAGAGTTTGGCACTTCTATCTTCATCACTATCATGCCGCTTTACAAGAATAACAAGATGGTGATCCTTTACAATTTCTTTCTCATCTATTTCATTTTTCTATCGTCAGTAGTCTATTTGGTCCTTCCTCTTGATGGCTTTAGGAAGGTCTGTTGCTACTGTGCATCCAGACCTGACCCACGGTCGGGAGGGACCAAACTGTGTGACCTCTGGGAATGAAGACCAAAGGGGACCATCAGGAAGGATGATCGGGCCAGGAGGGCCGCAGCAAGACCAAAATCTCTCTGTATTAAAATCCTACAATAGGCAGCTGAGTATGGTCTCTAAGTGCTGAACACTGTCTCCAAGCACTGAGCGCCGTCTGTAAACTCTGAACAATGTCTCCAAGCACTGAGCATCTTTTTAAGGCAAAGTTCAGAATTCTGTGCCTTTAGAGCCACCTCTCACATTAAACCTTCAAAAGAAAGTCATAATTTCAATCTTTTATTTTCTTTTCCTCCATCTTCTTCTAACTTCTATTGTACCCCATTTTTATCGTTTATCCTCTTGTGCTTTCCATGCACCTCCCACGTACCCTCCTCCCTCTCTCCAGAATACTTCCCTCCCTCAGTGCAAGTAAACAACACCTCCCCTACACCTGTCCGGTCAGCTGGGAGGAACGTCAGCCGTCAGCGTCCACACATTGTCCTGGATGACGTCTCAAAGGCTCGGGAAATTGCTCGCTGACGTACTTCATACACAGACGCGAAGCTCGTCCGTCGCTGACACAGATAATGGTGACGTCTATACTTGACTGTCTTTTTTTTCCCCTTTTACTTAAGTTGGGTTTTTACGAGGAGAAGAGATAGAAAAGATGGGACGAGTGATGGAAGGAGAGAAGAGTGAAAAGATGAAGAGAGAAGCAGAAGGAGGAGGAGGAGGAGGAGGAGGAGGAGGAGGGGATTTCTGGAGGGAGTGGCATGAGTACCTGAGTGAACCAAGTGCTTGCTTGTAGCATCAAACACGCATGCAGGCGACGATGGCGGGATCCCCCAGACCACTGTACACTAAATGGAAGAATTATTCAAATGTATCTGTCCCTACCTGACGCCTGTTGGGTGGTGGTGAGGAGCCTGGACTGCCACACTGTGGGTGGTGGTGAGGAGCCTGGACTGCCGCACTGCGGGTGGTGGTGAGGATCCTGGACTGCCGCACTGCGGGTGGTGG
>JAUTXX010535092.1:0-10853 GCA_032273605.1 Panulirus laevicauda | reverse complement strand
TATATATGCGTGTGTGGACGTGTATGTATATACATGTGTATGTGGGTGGGTTGGGCCATTCTTTCGTCTGTTTCCTTCAGGGCTTCACATGCCCTGGTTCAGTCCATTGACAGCACTGTAATAAATAACCTCTTCTTCAAGAAATCAATCTAAAATTAAAAACTAAACAGTTAACATTATGAATAGCTATCTGTGAAGCCAAATGTTTTATGAGTTTATTTAATAACCTGTGATACCAGTTAATGAAGACAGGCTTACTAAAATCCTGTAATCCATTTTCATGTCATGTCTACATTACTTACAAATAAGAGTTAGGGAAAAAAAATTATATTTTGATAAGATAATTGATGCAACATTTCTATGACTTCTTACATTTCTCAAGTCTGATGTAAAAATGCAAAGTATTCTAAACTTATGTATCATAAACCAACACATGCTCGTACATAGTTGTAATACATTTTCACCGCAACTCCATGATTAGTTAAGCTAAAGAAACTTCTTGTTAGTTGAATTTCTAATGTAATCTGCCATCATTGAATTCCATCTTCCCTAATACCATCTCTCCATTTACAAAATGTCTAAGTGGAATCTCTCTCTGTTTCTCACTTCTTACGTGTTCCAAGAAGAAATCATGATGAAGTCCGAGAAGCATACTTTGAGCATATGTTACAACCCAAAATGTTACACTCCCTGATCATGTCTTCAATAACTTCCTTGTAGCTGTAAGACTTACTGTTTGCTAGAAAGTTATTACAACAGCCTTTAGAGATAATCTGTCAACCTTTCCATAACTGCTCTATGCTTCCTCAAACATTGAATCATCCTAGAGCTGAAGATAGAGTTTTTCACCAATCTTAGTTTATCTGAAAAGGTTGTATCAGTACTTTGCTGCAGTCCATGAATGGATGAGCCTTAATGTTTGCACATCTCAGAATAATCAGTTCTCACAGATGCCAATCTTTCTTCATATAATACCCTTCTCTGATTCTACTGTCCCCCTGGCATAGAAAACTGTTGTACAGTTTTAGCAAACCCTAGCTGTTGCCCCAAAAGATGACAGAATACTTTGTGGTCAGCACATGCCATTTATGTTCTCCTTCTTATGATGTGTATACTAGTAGAATGTTCTCTCAAGAGCAAGTACATTCCATTCTTTAAGTTGAGATCAAACAAGTTCTGCTGATTTCTTTAGTAATGTTAAACCCCTCAATAGATTATTGAGGTCAGCTCAGAAGAATGACTTTCATCTAAAATCTGCATTCCAAGATGATTTTACTGTCAGTGACACTGCCGCTGCCTGAATCAAAGCCCTGAAAATCAAAAGTTGGTTCTGAATTTAAGTAATTTTATTTGAGTTCAACATAAAGTCCATACAGAAGAAAAAAATTTCAATAATTGATATAATGCATATGTCATGGAAAAATATATAAAAAAAATGATAATTTGTAAGTTCTTTACACATAATGGGAATTTAAAAAAAAAAAAATCTTCAAACCAGCCCATGGGCATAAACTTTCTTCACAGGTTACTGACAATGTGGAGCCCATGCTTCGTCCTAGCAACCAATTTTATTGCCAAAATATGCTTCTAATTATCTATTTATTTTTTCACCTCTGCATTGTGACAAAATGACGATGGTGGATTCTTACAGATTCTAAGCAAATCTAATTCACATGTGAAACAAAATGAAAGATTCACTGGTACACTTTGGTATAGGACAAAAGCTAAGAAGTGGCACTGGAGTTCACCAGTTACAGAGACTTTGTGCCATGGCCAACCCCTTAAGGGAGTTCCAGAAGGGAACAGGTGTCAGAGGTACAGATAGATAGAAATTTATGATCCTTATCAGTCCGTGTAAACAGGGCACATACATGTCACTTGATCACATGACCAAATATATATCAGTGTTTAAACAAAGGACAAGGATAAAATATTCCTACAAACTTGACAGTAAAATAGACATATTTTGTAAGCAACTGCATAATTATCATTAAAGTTTCTACACAACTCACATTCACAGACTGGTAATATGAAAAACTTTGTTCAAGCATGCCATAGTGAAAATGTACTGCCAAAATTTTGGAATCCTTTTCAAGAATACCTGGTCCACTATGTCCAATTGGTACATCTTAGTCATAAATTCTAAAGAGCCATGACAAAATGTCTACCTCAAAAAATTTATCCTTTACACTCAAAGTTGAAGAATAGTGTGAAGCATAAGAATTTATGAACACAACATACCCTTATGCCAGCAAGGTTGAAACAAATTCTTGAACATTGTGAACATAGGAAATATAATTTCCTTCCTAAAGATTTTAAGTTATAAAAATCAATGACTTCTTGGAAAATGCTTTGTTTGCATGAGAGAACTGTAATTAAGAATTCTTTCAAAAATATACCTACTAGTATTACAAAGATGTTCATAATATAGATATATAGTTTCAAAGGGATTGACAAAATTACTTTGTGCTATGCTCTGTATTACTTCCATAAAAAGTAAAAGATAGGCTAAAAATTTAATTTGGGATTCAGAAATTCAAAACTTGTCCATGAGTTAAGAAAATACCAGATAACATGAGATTCTCCTAATTACAGTTGCAAAAGATCTTTTAATTTTAAATTTTTCAGAAATTTATTTTTGACAATAAATTTGAAGGAGTTTTTCAAATGCTTCAGTTCTGAAGCAAGTTTTGCAGACTTTTGGGGACTCAATGGCCTTTAGAATTAGTCACCAACAAACAGAAACACTTTAGTCACACCAGAAAATAATATGAAGAAGCAATCTTACCAAAGGCACTTTCGAAGAGGGTGCTGTTTTGAGGGCCTTGATTTCTGTCCGAAGTGACTTGTACCAAAAGGTAGTTACCAGATGTTACTAGTCTGTAATTGTCTGCAGTGAGTTCTTCTGCAATGCCACCTATGAAAACAAAAAGGATCTGTGTTACTATGAAAGATGTTTCTGTAAATGTCTTGAAAGTCTCTTCTCTGAGTTTTATAATGCCATCTATAAAAACAAAATAATGTGCATGTGTTACTACATACAACATTTCAGGGCTTAGAGTCAAATATCCTTACAATTAAATTTTCTTTGACCAGTCAGCCCTGTTGAGGCATTAACTTGCACCCTATGGAAACCAAACATCTTTAATAGCATATTATGCTATCTTCTTGTATTAAGTTTACAAGCTGCTTGTCAGTAAAGATTGAAAGGCCTGGTACATTCCTCTTAATGCTTTAATAGCCTCATTATCATCTAACAATCCTGTATATGGCTACTCAAATTGTCACTTGATAATTCTACTTTTCCTGCCTAAACATTTAAATATCCAGCTTATTCATCATACCCTGAGTCGCCTATAAAATTTTCTTCTGTTGTCAGGAAGGCACAGTAAAAATTCAATTCCAGTGCAAAAAGAATGGCACCTACTCCATGTATTACCCATCCCTGCTGTAAGAGGGAGTTCACCTAAGACTTCCTCTTTAGGGTACAATATCAATTTGTGATCAGTCTGAGATTGAGAGAAGTTAGGAAGAAGAAGAAATCATCAGGGAGCTCAAATAATAGGTTGAAAGAGGGAGTAGCTGGTAGGCAGCCAATGACCATGGAGGTATATTACCAGTTCTACCCACCTGGGTATCAGGAGGATTAGTGACAGCTGCATAGTGAGCCAGCACTTTAGTGGTTATTAAGCTGCACTCCTCTAAGCCAGGTAGCTGTCTAATCTTTCTGCCTCACCCACAAGTGGAGTACTGGCATTCTGTCCACAAACATAGTCTCTCCTTATCACACATAACACTTAACTCACACATCTCATTCTTCATAACTCTAGAGCATTAGGTGGAAACATTATGTGGAAATAGTAGGTAGGAACATTATGCAGGAGCATTAGGTAGAAGTAGTCAGTAGGAACATTAGATAGGAGCCTCTGCAAACGCTGCTGTATTTGCCTTCTGCTAGTGGCCTGTTAAACGTGAGGCACTAAAGGCTAAGAAGCGCCACTGGAGTTTACTAGTTATGGAGACTCTTTGCTGTGGCCACCCTCTTGAGGGAGTTCCAGAGGGGAACAGGCATCAGGAATATAGATAGATAGAAGGATAGAAATGGTCACTGTAAAAGCAATGAATATTCTGCAGAGTGAGAAGTTCACCATCTCTCTTTTAATACCCACTTTCCTTCAGTTCTTACTTTTAGAAAGTGATAGTGTATGGGAGGAGGATTTTCAAGCCCCTTTCTCCTGCAACTCTTACTTACCTTCTAAGACATGAAGGAAACATATTGATAATATCCTTTTCCCCCTATACCTAGGATGTGTTAAACATTACTATTTCTAAAATCATCAAACATTTTGGCAGTCAGCCTGAAGTGAGGGCCAAATTGCTTTCCAATAAAGAACACAAAATAAAAACATGCAACTACCTTTGTAGATTTCATAAATTACAACACATGCACATTAGAATTATAATCACACCCACCTGACAGGGATATGGCATGTCTCATCCTCTTAAGCTGCTTGGCAGAATTAAATAAAAATGTCTTCCCACTAAATAACACCTTTCTCATTTCATTTGGAGAAAAAGAGACCCGTGCACTACTGATGCTCATTTCCTGAAAGGAAATTAGCATCAACACATCTCTTTGTTAATATATTTACAGCCATGGTTTTGCTGTAAGTACATCTAGTTGGCTTCTTCAAGAATCCCTACAAATAATTTTGTATCTGCACATTCCTACAGAGAAAATCAAATTCCAACATTAAACATAAACACATTTTATGAAGATCCTTTTTTGGTAGTTTCAGCTATCAAACTGAATTATTCCATCACAAAAAGTTCAGTTCAGAATTGTGGATATTTTCATATCTATGGAAACAATTATACAGATGGGTCTCCGAAAGTAATATCAGAAATATTGGATACATGGTTTTCCTTAAAAAAGTACTACTTGCCAATACTAAATTTTTTGTTCAACCCTACGTAAACAAACATCACCTCTTTCTTTTTTTCCCAAACAAGACCCATGTGTGGAATTCCTCTCAGCATGCATTTTTCATTCTACCCATAACCTACAACTTAACCACAGTAGAACATAGTCATCCCTGATATTCATACCTACTATAAACTGAAAATGCTACTCTTATATATGAAGTACAGTATCATTTGTGACATTTTACAGCATGCAAGTAGAAAAAAAAATTCTTAAGACAATTTCCCATGGATACTCCCCCCCCTTGGGGAAAATTCTCAGTGTATTTAAACTGCTATAGAACAAAGCCCTATAAGAATGTGAGTATATAACTGGGTTCTAGACATGGAGGAGAAAAACTGGAAGAGGTGACAGAATTTAAGTATTTGGGAGCTATCTTGGTGATATGGAAGAAGAGATAAGGGAGAGTGCAGTACAAGGTAGAAGAGTCAATAGATCCCTTAATAAAATAATGAAGGGTACAAGCATAAGTATGGAAGAGAAAAAAGGATTAAAGGACAGTACAGTTCTCCCAACCCTGACCAATAAAACTGAAACATGGACAAGGGATGAGTCACAGAGGTCAAGAATCCAGGCTTTGGAAATGAGTTATTTGAAGGGAGTATGTGGTATGACTAGATGGAATAAAGAAAGTAATGAGAGGGTGTGGGTTGTATGAGAGATTTTTTAAGGCAGGGAATACAAAGGGATTGAATTGTAGAGTGGTACAGTAGATTTGGACATGGGGAGTTTACAAGGAGAGTGTATGATAGTATGATTAAAGGGGTTGGTGTGAGAGGAAAACCACCTATGACATGGGGAAATAGAGTGAAAGAGTACTTAAGGGAGAGAAATGGTGGAAGAACGCATGGAATGGTGTATGCAAGGAAGGCATGTAAGGACAAGGATAAGTGGAGATTATTTTGCCATGGCCACCCTCTTGATAGGAGTTCTCACGGGTGATTGGGCATCAGAGATAGGCAGATAGATACGGAACTAAGCTAACCTAATTAAACCAAAACAAACCTAACCTAACCCAAATAATAATTGTTTATTAGTCTATCATAATCATATTCTAGAGGGAATTGATTGGGGGAACTAGCTTAAAGGGGTAATTGACTGGTGTCCAAGTTGTTCAGGGAGAGGGGAATTTTGATACCCTTTTCTTCATATCCTTAATCTTCTCTGGGTCATTCAGTTTCCTTCCTCATTCACTTTTCCATCCGTATTATTTCCTCTTCAATCTACCATAATCTTTCTCTTTTTCCACATTTCAACTTTTAAATAAGCACAACTCTCAGACTTTACCAGTAAACTGATTTACATTTCGAATGCCAAATTCCCTATGGGAACTCTTCCTTGATAGGGCAAAGGAAGCACATCACTTATACCAGCCACAACTTTGCCGAAGTGTATAGCAAGTACACCTATTATAAGTGCACTCCCCACAATGAAAATAACGACATTTAACTCGGAGGACAAGGTGCAAATGCTACGCGAATTCTATTGAACTTCTGGTACATCTGCTTTCTTCAGAACATTCATCCTACTCTTGATGAATGATTCAACATATTGTGTGTTTATGTGTTTTTTCAGCAATTCTTGTTTGTAGGTCCTTGACAATTTTATGCATTAAAAATTGCATATTAAGAAAAATTATGGAATAGGTGGTGCATTCACGAAGTGAATAGTCAAATGTTTGATTCAAAATGTTAATCTTTAGCTTGGTGAAGGCTATGGTAAATTGTATTGCCTATACAAATCTCTCTAGTAAGTTCTTACCTAAAGTTTAGACTAATAATTATCACGATACTCAAAAATATTTCACTACATCCTTCCATCTCCAATATAGTCTCCCTGTTCTCCATGTTCCCTCCACTTCTGACACATATATCCTCTTTGTCAACCTTTCCTCACTCATTCTCTCCACATACCCAGACTGTTGCAGCACACCTTCTTCTGTTCTCTCAACCACACTCTTTTTATGGTAATAAAAAAGAGTGCAGTTGACAAAGCAGAAGAGGGTGTGTTGAAATGGTTTGTACATAAGGACAGAATGAGTGAGGATAGGTTGACAAAGAGGATATATGTGTCAGAAGTGGAGGGAACAAGGAGGATGGGGAGACCAAATTGGAGATGGAATGATGGAGGGAAAAAGATTTTGAGCAATTTGGGCCTAAACATGCAGGAAGGTGAAAGGCATGTACAGGATAGAGTGAACTGGAATGATGAGGTGTACTGGGGTCGATGGGCTGTCAGTGGATTGAACCAGGGAATGTGAAGCATCCAAGGTAAACTTTGTAAGGGTTTGTGGGGCTGGGTTGTGGATAGAGAGCTTTGGTTTGGGTGCATTACATGTGACAGTTAGAGAATGGATGTTAGCAGAAGTGGCCTTTCTTCATCTGTTCCTGACACTACCTCACTAATGCAGGAAATGGTGACCAAGTCTGAAAAAACTCAAAAATATACGAAAAAACCTCACCTTCCCTTTCCTAGGGTTCTGATCACTTGTTGAATTGGATAAATCTATTTATCTATGTATTTTTTTATGCCCTTTTTTTTCTTTGTATGTTCTTGACTCATTCACATACTGAAAATAAATCACATACTAAGAAAAATAACAGAAAATAGGTAGTGCATTCACTAACAAGTAAGTGTTCAATCTGTTGGGTTAAAACATTCATCACTTACTTGGTCAATGATTTCATAAATTGTATTTTCCAAATACGTTTTCAGCAGTTCTCTTCAGTGGGGTTTTACCAAACACCATTCAGACAAGGAATCAGGCATATTGGGCTTCAAAAAAGTCTCCTTCCTCTGGCTCCCATTCAACTTTTATTATTGCCCATAATCACTGCAAGCACATTATCCTTGAGGCGAAGCTTTCTTTTATTTAAAGGAAGTGCAATAACCTCTCCTCATTATCCATTGATAGGTCTTCCTGGTCTTTAGTTAAGAGTATCTCTAACAACTTCTGTCACTCTATTTTCCCACCACTTTTCCATTCTGATGGTACTATAGCTCTCTCCCATTGACAAAGCAACTCTCATTGGCTCCTATTTCTCCTCTAACTCCACCTTGGATGACTCTAACATTCCTTCACCCCCTGATGTTCCTTTTACTAATCCTATGGCCTCTTTCCGTGATCTCTTTTTGGACTGTCCAAAAACCGCTTCTTTCTCTGGACACCAGCAAGGCTTATGACCTTGATGGCATCCATCCCCATATACTGAAACAGTGTGCCTCTGAATTTGCACGTGTTTGCTCATTTGTTCCATTTCTGTTTAAAAACCAAAACTTTTCCTTCTCGGAAGCATGCATTGATATATCCCATCCCTAAAAAGGGTGATCATTCTGACCTCTCTAACTAGTGTCCAATTGCACTGACATGTACTATTTCCAAAGTCTTTGAATCCTTCCTAAACTCCCATATCCTCAGACACCTCGAAAATCACATTCCCCACTCTGATCACGCTATGGCTTCCATAAGGCGAGATCCACTGATGATATTCCTTCCTATCTTACTGATGTCTGGTCATCATTCCTGAAAGATTTTGGCGTCATGTGTAGTTGCCCTTGACATATCCAAAGCTTTTGACAGGGTATGGCAGCATGGTCTTATCTCTAAGCTCCCCTCCCTCACTTTGCTTCTTCATATCTAGCTTCTTCTCTGGCCAGTCTGTCTACGTGGTTGTTGATGGATCAGACTCTCCCCTTTTCTCTATCAACAGCAGTGCCCCTCAAGGTTCTGTCCTGTCCCCTAAACTTTTTCTCTCTTTGTTTTCAACAGTTTCCTCTCTTCCACATATAATTAAATGCACTCATACACTGACAACTCAATGCTGGATTCATCCACATCCTTTAGTTCTGCTCTTTCTTCTCTCACTCAATCTATGTCTTGCCTTGACACAGCTTTCTCAATAAACTCAAGACTTGGACAGGGCATCTCTGTGGGGTAGACGAAATCTAGTCAAGTTTAATGCCTCCCAGACCCAGTTTCTACCCATCTCTATTGAAAACTCCTCACAACTCTCGTCTGTCCTTTGACGGTTCTGTAATTCCACATCTTGAATCAATGAACATACTTGGTATTACTAAAACATCCACTTTTTCTTGGAAATCCAACATTATGGGAATAGCTAAGTCTGCTTCTAAGAAGCTGTGTGTCTTGTTTAGATGTTGAAACTTCATTTCTTCTAGAATGTTGCTCTACTAATACAAAAGATTGATTCATCCACATATAGAGTACTGCTTTCACATATGGGAAGGTTCTAGCTCTGCATCCTTACTTGACAGAATTGAGTCAAAAGTAGTCTGACATATAAACTATCCCAGGCGAACTTCCAAATTTGACCCTCTTGTCTTATTCCACAATGTTGGTTTACTTTCCATTTTCTATACGTATTTCTTTAGTTTTCATTTCCGAGAGCTGGCTACTTGTGTGCCCCCACCACCAGCTAGATGACACAGTACTATCAAGCTGCTGCAACGCAGGATTATTGTGTGGTCATTGGAAACTTAAGGATGGGCCATTTTGATAATTGCTCCTTTCCCTACACCTCAAAGATTTGGAATTTTCTACCTTCTCATGTATTTCCTGGCACAGTTTAAAAGACAGGTTTTTCACTTCCTCCAAAAATTCATAAAAACTTTCCTTTGTCTTTTCTTTTGCTCTTTCACAATTCTCTCTCTTTTTCAATTAAGGATGTGGACTTGTGTAAGTGACTGGAGCCTTCAACAAATTATATCTTATTTATTACCACCCCAGGACGAATTTGTTTGATACAGTCCCAATGTTAACCAGGGCCATTTTAAAGTCCTGCTGCCAAAGTTGTACTACTTCCAGTGGCAAGGAAATTTAGACTTCTTTGAAGTTCTCATGAATAGGTTCTTAGTTAAAGCATATTCACTATAGGTACATTCTAACAGTTATTGGCCCCCCAGGCTTGAAGTTTCTAATAATCTACAATTGACCAATCGAGATTAAAACTCGACTTCCCTGCCCCCTGATGCAGTTTACAACAGCATCAGGATGGCAGCAAAGTCACCTTTTAATCTTGGTCAGCCAGTTGAAGATTATTAGAAAATTCAGGGTGGGGGAGCCAATACTTTTTTTGAAGAGTGTATATACAGTATATTTCAGTTACAAATTACACATGCTTGTTAACTGTGCAATACATGAGGTTTCCAAACCTTTCATGCCATTAGCCTGTTTTAAAAACTTAAAGGCTGTGATCAGGGCACCTTTCATTCTTTTCTCTTCCAAGGTGGGAAAATTTAAAGCCTCTAGCCTTTCCAAGTGTTTTAGTCTTTGTTCATACTCGTTTGCAATTTCCCAATTTTGTGATGTATCACCAGGAAAAGACTGAAATGGTCCTTTCACTCACAACCACTCTCTAGCTGTCATGTGTAAATGTACTAAAACCAAAAACCCCAAACTACAACTAGGTTTTGTAGACCTTTCCATGGTTTCTCCTGACCACTTCATATGTCCTAGTTCAGCCCATTGCCCCCTGTACACCACATCACTTTAATTCACTCTATCCCATGCACACCTTGCATCCTCCTGCATGTTCAGGCCCAAATCATACCAAAATTATGGCAGAAATGCAGATCACTGACTATGTTTTTCTCCAATCTGTAAATGCTATTTAACAATATTTCATCTTTCGCCTAGAGTAACTAAGAAGTCTGTGTACTTGACTGCTGGAAGACAGTAATATCATCCTAACATGCTTGTACAGAGAAAGGTCAAACTGGAGAAGACTTGAAAGGTCAGTGACAAGGTCATGTACTGGGGGGGGGGGGGGAGAAATATTATCCTAACCCTGCAGTACACAGGAAACCGACTGGAGGGGACCTGATGGTCTTCAACGAGGTTAAATCTATA
>JAUTXX010535080.1:0-20218 GCA_032273605.1 Panulirus laevicauda | reverse complement strand
ATATATACGAAAATTCCGAATATATATAATCTAAACCCAGTATTGCGCATTCTATGAAATACTAATATTTTCTAAATTGACATGACTTAGAGGTAATCATTGTTTGTATCTGATATCTGATTTCAAGATTAATCTTGTTCATTTTACCTTTGGTATGGGATTTGACACCTGTTAATTTGCTACATTGCGTCTCGTTATTCAGATAACAATCTTTCACAGGTAGACCTTCATTCCCTGTAGTTGATGAGAGCGTGGCATTGAAGATACAGAAGCATCATGAAATTAATTCTGGGGCTGTATAATTAACATATATCTTTTTAAACACATAAAACACCTGGTCCTAAATCTTCTTATAGAGTGTATCAAAGAATTGTCTGGTGGGTGAGGGGGTGGGAGGCATATAGTATTGCCAACCGAATTTGCTAGTTTTATGTGGTAAATAACTCGGAAAATATTTATATTTACTGTTAGGAATAATATGTTTGTTGTATGATTGTGTTTGTGGTGATGATTATGAACTGAGGAAAAGTACTTGCCGAATAATTAGTTAGTATATGACTGCCTCAAAGCGACGAGGTTGGCAGCCTTGTGACTCAGTTGTAAACATTGAGAGTTGTTGTGTGTCCTGATAATAATATTAACCCTCAGGTATGTATTAAACTGAAGTAGCTGAAATATTTCTGATGTTCATGTTGATGAAAGAGAAATTAACCCTCCATACTAATGTAATAGATTTTCATAATTTTTTCTTCTGTTAAAGTCATTATATGCAGCTTGGAACTCCAAACATCCATTAAGTAATAATATCCCATCTGATTTTCTTACAAGAATATTTTTCCTAAAAATAAAGTCAACATAGAGCCTGAAAGATGACGGATCAGTCATGTGGATTGCCTACCAACTACTGATATGCTAGCTGAGTGGAACAGTAATGAACTGGTAAAATTCCAGTGTGAAGGCACCTCGAAGCTAACCCATGGATATGACTTACTTTGCTTTACAATGATAGTGTAATGTTTGGAGACTATATTAACATTGCTGATTGGTTTTGACGTGTACAAACTGTTTCCAAAGGGTGAATTTCCCGCAAAGTGGGCAGGGCTTTTAATTTGGGGGAATTTGGGTAAAATTGTACTCAGTGTTCTGATATTAAGATTCGATTGCTACCACTTTCATCAAAATTTCTCAGTTTGAACGGCAGGGGAAGCTTGTGGTGACCTAATTTGTGACTAACCTGACACATAAGTTGAAGCCATTTTGGGATTTGATAATGATTAATTTTCCATTATTTATGATATGTACTCCAAGCAACGTAACGTCCAAAAGGTAAATTTGGCTAAATACGAGTCTTTACAAATCTATGAACTCACTGTTTACCTCTTCTACTTAACATAGGATGATGCTATCTTATGAAGCATGTCTCTTTAATAATGAGGAAAATTATTAATTGTCAGACTCCATATGTCATCTGTAGCATTCAAACAGGCAGTGTATTATTTTTTGTAATGGTATTTTAATTTCTTATTATTTATCCCCACATTTTTCCTTTTCCTCATAATCTCAATTGCTATTGGGTTAGATATTATTGAATAATAAGAAAAAATGGTGATAATCCCATTGCTAATTCTTTATTTACACACCAAACAATGATAGCGTAAAAGAGTCGAATGAAAATCCCAGAGTTAGAAGACTTGCATCCTCCTCCAGATGAATTAACAAGCATGATTTTGATCCTTGATATTTATTCCACTCTAATAGATGTTGCTTATCAATAGTGGTGAGTGCTTTGATTAGGGAAAGTTATCTTAAATGCTGGTAAAGTGTCTAGTAATCAAGAGAATGTATTAAAACCTCATTTAATATCCCTTGGCAACTAATGTTTACTTTATTTTTTATGTAATGTTCAGGTATATTCCCACAACTGTATTAATAATAGAATCTAACAGAATTTCTTATGGAATGGCAGGATTTATTGTGAAGAATAATGTAAGACTTCATGAATATCATCAGGATCATTGATTTTTATTCAATAGTCATAGTAAATAGCGGCAAGGATTATGAAGGTCAGGAAAAATATAGGGTTGATTTACATAAAAGTAGTTGAAACACTTGTAGAATGAGACCATAAATGTGGCGTTCTTTATCAATTCACCACTTGTGTATGTCATTCAGTTCATACTGACATGATACACAGAGATACCTCTTTTAGCAGAGCCTTTTCTAACTGATTATTGTCTTGAAAAGAAATAGTCATATAATAGATACAGTTTATGTGATAGTCATTAAAAATAACAAATGTTAGTAACATACCATCAAACGTAGAAGAAAAAGAACTAACGAATGTATCCACTGTCACCTTCATTTACATTCTCTAAGCCAGTTGTGTATATCGTAACCCACCATAATTCATGTCAGTACAGTTTCAGTTGGTCTCCCTTTAGCTATCTGTAATGTGTATATAGAGAATATTGTACATCATCACATCTGGAAAATGACCTGCAAGTCCAAGTGTAAGTAAAGCAACAGAGATGCCCAAGAAAGCAATTTATATAGACATAAACATGCAAGTGATACACAGGGTTGAGGTAGGCAAGCATCTGGCACATGTGGATCAATTGCTTGGATTAGCTTCCTTTATTGTTAAAACGATACCTGATAACATTGAGAGGATGAAAAGAACCAGCCAGTCCACTACTTCCTAAGTTGCAACAAATTTTTCCCTCATAGTGATGCTGGGGAGCAGGTTAGGAATTGCTCTTAAAGTGCAACATTGGTGATCAGTAACACTACAAGCTTAGTGTTAATTAAATTGAATTGAATTTCTTATGGGTATATTAGAATTGCTTTTGTTTTTCTATAAAGCATCAAAAAAAAATCTTCATAGCTATTACTATTACTATAGCACTTACTAGTATAGAAATTGACAGTCAGGAATACGTCTCTAGAGGCACTATGTTTTAAAAACCCCATTAAACAGATTTTTCACTTTACATTCATCCCTCAATAATGCAGGCAGTCATTGCAAGATGTCACTTTGTATAAGGCATCAAAACAAATATAGCTTCATTAATTAGGATATAAAATTATGTACATTTCGTTTCTTTCTTTATGAACTTGAAGTGTATTTCTCTGTATTGTAAATGTTTCCTCGAGAATGTATTTTTTCTGTTTTACCTGGACATTTACACACATCATGTCATAAGTATAAAGGAATTGTTTGATACACCGATTGAAAAAGAAGTGTTGACACTGCTGGAATAATTATTTTCTTGTTTTATTGATAATGAAAATATTAGATTGAAAAGTGTCTATTATCTTATTTAGGTTATGTAAAATAATGTATTTATCTACTTTTCTGCTTGATCTTTGTCTTCCAGGTTTGAACAAGATTATCGCAGGTGTGATTGGACAGTTTTAGAGCTTTACTAGGTTTGGCAGCATTTACATGAATATTCCAGATGGTATTTCTTATGTCAAAACATGCTGTATTTATATGTAACTGTAATCTTACTTTTACAGTAATATTAACTCAGCTGTGGTAAAATGGAAGATGAATTTGATCCGTATGGTCTTCCACCAGAAGTAACTACGCCACCTTGTGCTCTAATTGGTATGATGGGTAAGTATTTCTCTTTCATCTTAGTGTTAGATTCGTAAGATTGTTAAGCTGTTTGATTAAACTTAGGATATACCCAACACTTTTTGATTCAAGGTAATGCACAGTTGTATACACCAAATCATCCATTTTTCTGTATGAGATCGTGGAGTAACCATCTTGTTCCACAACAGAACAAAATCATCTCAGAATTTTGTCACTATATTGATAAACCTCAGTTCAGAAAGTTGAATATTGTAATGAACTAGATAAGCTTAACTTTATTAGAATTTGCTGAGGAAGAATAACCATTGAAAGTGATTTCACTCCAGAATAAAAATGCTTTTCAAACTGTACTCATTACCAAATGCGTAACTGATCACAGCACTTAACAGAGTGGTCCCGTTAACTGAGTGGCTATTGTTTGTGTAATCCACTATGCTACATTATAGCAACCGTGTTTAAAGAAAGGAATTTTATTTTTGTTTGATATCTATCGTGTATGCAATAACTTTATAGTTTTGCAAGCATCATGAGTTTTCTATGTTTGTATGCTTTGCTTTTGTACAAGCTACTAAGGTCTCTGCTAGAGTTTTACACTAAGATGCCCAGTATCATGATGAGAATATCAAAACTTATTATTTTGAAGTATTTCAGTGTTTTGATAGGCATATGAATATGGTCATCATAGTATTGTAGTGTAGTCATACCAGAGGAGTTTGGATCTGAACCCAAGGGCTTTATATGAACTGCAGAAGATATTTTTTGAAATTTGTCATTCTTGTGTGTGATTTCAGTATAATTTGCAAGTGTCTGCATTTACAAGTATTTTGTGTTTGTCTGTCAGCATATGTATGTATGTATGTATGTATGTCTTATAAATATTGTTGCATGTGGACGAACCATCATCAACCCATGACCTCCTGTACTTTTGTGATGTACCAACATTTACATATGATGTTCAGTGAATGTTAATAGCTCCTCAATCCTGGCCTTTTAATTGGTTTTAGGGTAATGTGGGTGACTTTAGAATTATTTGGATACCTTCTATTATCAGGGAATGAACTTAGACTTTGAGTGTAAATATATAGATGTATGTTGTGGGAGTAAGTATAGCTTTGATATTGGCACTTTCCCACCTTTTTAGGGGATGAGGCTTTAAGCTTAATTGTCTCTGTATTTTCAAATTTTTCTACATTTTTCATTTTGTAGAGTAATGGTATTTGCTTTGTAGATGGAAGTCCCATTTCTGTACCTGATTAGTTTGTTGTATCAGTTTGTTTAAATGCTCCTAAACTAGTTGTGTTTCTCTCGATCAGGTATAATTATTAGAGGGATTGATGAATTAGTCGTATTATGTTCTGCCACATTGTTGTTAGCATAACAGCTCAAGAACAATACATTAGAGAAATTTGATGTTTTTGCCATAAGTACTCCCAAGGGTGCTGACCAACTGAGTAGACTATAGGGTCCATAGTTGCATTAGAGATGCCTTTCAATTGCAAAAACTTTTTGTTATAATTTGTTAGTGATAAATGATGAAGATTTAAATTCATAACATTTCTGTTAAGCAGACAAATATTATGGCATACAAAATTCTACTTGTAGCCGGACATTAGGTAATGCAAGTGCCATATTACATGAGCAGGACAGGGGTGTAAGTAGATGTGTGTGAAAGTCAATTTTGTAAAGTTGGTTTAATTGGGAAGGAATTAGATGTTGCTTAGACGTTAAGTGTTTAAAAGAGATGATTGGTAAGATTGATGGTGGGAGTGCTGAGGTTAAGGTTAGAATTATGGGTGGATGAAGGAATGGAGGTACTTTAAAAGTACTGCAAAGATCCTTCTGACTTTATTAGATGAGAATGAAAATAAAAGTTACATTTAGAGAATTAGAAAAAATGAAATTTTATGTATTTGTTTCCCTCTCATTGTATTTCACACATTATTTTGTAGCACGGTACAATGGCCCTTGTATTATTCAAAGACATAACCCAAGTAAATGATTTGTTACTCAGGGTTGGACATAACAAACAAGGCAACACACAAGGCTGTCTGGGAAGCTTTTGCACTAAACCGTAGAACAGATCGCACTCCACTACACTTCCGGCACCTTAGTAGTGACTTCCAGTTGCCTCCCATGAAGCAGAAGGTAAGAGAGCATTGAACAGATTAACACTGTAATTTCACAGTAGTTAACTGAGATTGACTATTTTAGTTTAGTCCCACATTTAAATTTCAAAGTACTCTGCTTCATTTATTCTGATTTGTTTATCTGTATGAACTATAGCTTTTTAAGATAGATATATAGAATATTATTTCTTACAGTATATCTATACAATTTGGATGCCATACAGAATAGACACAGTAAACTGTTTATGTGCATGCAGTGATATCATGACTGGTGCAGATGGAATTATGCTGAGAAAATCTATTATAAGTCAGAGTACAAATGGAATACAGTAAAACAAAGTACCACTCTATCTAAGCTAATAAAGCTCGTACAGTATAATGTTTACAGGAAGTGAGCTGAGGATTATAGTAGAAGTATTAGAGTTGATAACAATGACTGCAATATCCTTAACCCTCATCTTTGTAGATTATTTATAGTTATATAGTTAACAAGCACCAGGCACTTGTGTTTTGGGTTTTTTAGCTTTGCATGGAAAGTGATAGAAAATTTATTTTTAGTACCCAGATTTGAAGTCCTTTTTCCCCACTTTTTCTTGGTTATAAAGCACTGCAGTTGAATTAAGAGTTCATTTTATTATGAATTCAGTGTAAGAACATTTAGTGTAAACTTACTCACTGAAGAGGATGAAGAACTGAGGTTCTTGTTTAGTATATGCTGTCTTTTTACAATCATTTTTTTCCCTGAAGAAATAGGCGATTATGCATTTCAGTTTACAAAGAAAACAAAAATTGAAGTGTATTAGTTATCAGATTATTTGATGATAAAGAAATCAGAGGAGGGAAAAATTCATGTAGTGCTGTGTTAGAGCTGAAGTTATTTTTGTTGTTTATATACGGATGAGGAGAGATGGCTCTTGACTTTGTATCTGATATTCAGAATTAGAATTTAATTCATTTCTGTTTAATAAGTAAGCTTTATTTAGATATACTTTAGGAGTTTCCATTTACTAATCTATTGTATAAAAAATTTCTTTACTATTCATGGACAGTAGCTTTCTTTAGTGTAAGACTTCAATTGATGCTTTAGAAAAGCCGGAATGATAAATGTTGTTTCAATATTTTCACTTACAGAGACAGTCATATGAATGGTATATACCTAAAGGAATTCTAAAATCCAACTGGATCTCTAAATATCTTTATCATGTTCCTGCACTTGTCGTATTGTTCCACGACTTGGACTGGAATGACACCAATTGGACTGAGAAGAAGAATGATCTTGCCAGTAAAGTTCAAACACTGAAGTAAGTTGTCTTTTTCCATGTTTTGATTGATAAAGACAGATGTTACCAGACTACACCTGTAGTAGGTTACCTAATATGTGAAAAGTCACCTTTGGTGAGTCTGCATCAGTGGGAGCACATTCTCATCAAGGAACTTTACACTCCAGAGGAGTCCATAATTTTCCTACTACTGAAAGTAATGCACCCATGGGGTTGTAAGAGTTCCTAGAAAACTGATCTTGGAGTAACACCAGGACCCTTTCAGAAAGGGATCCTGGAGTAATTATACATGAAGTAAATTGATAGGGGAGAAAGAATACTTCCCACATATTCCCTGCGGGAGGGAGCGGGGGACTGGAAATCCTCCCCTACAGTTTTGATTTTTCCAAAAGAAGGAACAGAGAAGGGGGCCAATTGAGGATTTTCCCTCTTAGGCTCAGTCCTCTGTTATTAACACTACCCCGCTGATGTGGGAAATGGCAAATATGTATGAAAATGATATACATATATATATGTGGACCATCCACTCATATACACATATATAAATATGAATGCCCATACATGCACATATACATACATATACGTACACAGACATATACGTACATATACATACTCAGACATATACATATATACACATGTACATATTCATACTTGCTTGCTTTCATCCATTCCTGTCACTACAGACCTTTCCATGGTTTACCCCAGATGTTTCACATGCCCTGGAAGTGGATAGGGAGGAGTGATTTTGGTGGATTACACATGACAGCTAGGGACTGATTGTGAATGAATGTAGCCTTTTTTGTCTGTTTTCCAGGAGCTACCTCGCTGAAGCAGGGGGAAGCGATGCTATTTCCTGTGTGACCAGGTAGCAACAGGAACGGATGAAGGCAAGCATGAATGAATATGTACATGTCTATACATGTACATGTCTATGTATGTGTATGCATATATATGTATATGTTGATATGTACATGTATGTATATGTGCATGTATGGGCATTTATGTTTATATATGTGTATATGAGTGGATGGGCCATTCTTCGTCTGTTTCCTGGCACTACCTCACTGATGCAGGAAACAGCAGTTAATATATGTATTTTTTTTATATTTATTAATTATTAATCATACTTTGTCACTGTCTCCCTCATCAGCGAGGTAGCACAAGGAAACAAATGAAAGAATGGCCCAACCCACCCACATACGCATATATATACATACACGTCTACACACGCACATATACATACCTATACATTTCAATGTATACATGGAATGACACCCCCCTCCCCCGTGTGCATGCGAGGTAGCACTAGGAAAGGACAACAAAGGCCACATTCATCCACACACAGACTCTTATCTGTCGTGTGTAATGCACTGAAACCACAGCTCCCTTTCCACAACAGGCCCCACAAAACTTTTCATGGTTTACTCCAGATGCTTCACATGCCCATGGTGAATCATGGTGGTGAAAGCCATACATAAGATAAAATCTGGTAAGGTAGCTGGAGTGGGTGGTATTACAGTTGAATTGATTAAGAACTGGTTGACTGTGTTGTTTAGTAGTTATAAAGAATTTTCAATGTTTGTATGGATCTTGGTTAGGTACCTTATATTTCTGTACCCATATTTTCAGTGGGTGGCTGAAACATGATGTGAAACAAGTGATCAGCTGTGCTTGGTAAGAGCATGCAAATGGGATTTTAATTTAGAGACTAATATGAATTTTTGTATGATGCATCTAAAGATACTAATTTGATACATTTTCTTTAAATGTAGAACTGTCTTGGGAGGTCGAAACAGTCGTGTGGCACTGGTTCTTATTCAGAGTGGGATAAGTGTACCTGGTGAGGATACAGGAGCAGCTGAGAAGGCAGCAACCCTCTGCACTGCTTGTGATTTACCTGCTAAGCATCTTTTTGTACTTCCTCACTCTGATGCACATCTCCTGGGATATACTGTAAGGTGAGATATTCCCCTTTACTCTTTAGATATTTTTTCATTCTCCAGTAAATATTATTTTTTCATCTTCATCGAACTGTTGCCTATATCCATGTGTTTATTTGGAAAAAAGTAAAGATCACAGATGTAAAAAAGGTATATGCTCTCCACAAATCATTAGAGGGGCCTGTGAATATAAGCCATGTGATATGGGACGGTCATGTACGGTGTTTGACAGAAGATAGGTGATGAGGAAGTGCATACGATAGATTGATTGAAAGTATGGGTGTTTAAGGCGATAGGCAGCAAAGAAGTCACTTATGGCAAGGTTTATCATCATTGGTGAATAAAAAGGGGGACATCCTTTTTAAGGACTCTCTTACTTCAAAGTTTTCCTGTCTCTGCTCCTGCGAGTGCAGCCACCAAGCTGCTGGAGCCCCATGAGAGAGGTCCTAGGGATGCATAGTGATGATGATAGGTGAAAGTATATGTACCAAGAAAGAGGTAAACCATAAAAAGATGGACAAATACAGTATGTTAGATGTTTAGGGCTAGTGATATTTCAGATGATGAACAGATAATGATTTAGTAATTGTGTACAGTGGAGTTTTTTGTGTGGGACGTTGTAGGTTTGATTTGAAATACTATTCTCATTTGTTGAATCACTTGGATGAGCAGAGTGAAGAATGCAAAATGTATATGCTCTAATAGTGTGTAAGCCTCTGTTTATACTGGACATATATTGAGTACCTACAACAAAATTTTGTCATTAGACAGGGTTAGTACATAGTACTCACCACATATGCCAACTGTAGCTTGTGTTTCAAGATGGTCATCCATCCCAGCACCAACTAGACTCAATGCTACGTAACGTCTCAGATCAGGAGAGAATCAGGTTCCAATTTGATATGGCTGTTGACGATATGATTGATCTTTTTTGGCAAGAGGGAATGTTTAGGATGCTAGTTACGGAGAGGGCTAGAGTAATGTGTTCAAATATTTGATGATAATCTGTGCTCAATGCTCAGCTTTGTGATGAGGAAATGCTAAAGATTGAAAATATGAAACAGGATTTCATAACAAAGTTGAATGATCTTAGCATCAACTTGTATATTGGACAGGATGAGATGGATGTAAAGGCATCTGAATAGTGCATCTGAAGAGACACCCTACATGAGAGCTGTATGATGAAATGAAATTGCAAGTAGAATTTGAATAGGTCACCTTTTTTTCTAGATTCATGAAAATCATGATTTACTGGGGCATATGATGATTAGTATTCAGAAAAATACCAAATTTGCACATGCTAGTATGAAGGCACAGATGTAGAGCATGCTAGGTAATGTTTGGTGGATGAGAAAGAGGGAAACTATTGTGTCCATTGCTTCTCTTAAACTGTACTTAAACTTATCATGAACATAACATTCGACAATAATTTTATGTAAACACTTGCAGTAATGTACATTTCATTACTTTTTACAGATTGACTGTATATGCTCATGTTAGATCATAAGGTGGTGATATGAAGGTGAGCCTTTTACTGATGATAAGCATAAGATTTGAATAATGGAGTGAGACAATAAGAGTAAAAAAGTTTGAATGTGAAACTTAACTGCATAGAGAAAATTAAATGAAAAACTGAGGATCCTAGACAGTTAAAGGTGAGGTTGTGGCTATGTAGAGGCAGTTTTTGAGTGCTTAATTAGAGAAAGTATTTAGTATATCTTTTTTTTCTTTCTTTTTTCAGGTTGGAGAATGCACTTAGTGAAATAGGATGGTCGTTCTATCTGGGTGAGGTAAAGGGTGTACGAGCCCACCGTGACTTTCTCAACAAAACCAATCACACTCTTCTGTTTGTACGACACCAGTTTAAACTTGGCTTCCTCAATGAGATGCGGAATGATCCCCAGACAGCCATTAAGTAAGAAGATATAGATGTTTATTAAAGATATGCTAAAGTAGCTGAATGTTGATTAATATTATGATGCTATTCAATTAGTAAAGTCTTTGCTAAATTTTTGCAGCCATTTGCTACACTTGATTAGAACCTTTTGTTTTATATTATTAATCATTATTGGGATTTATGTGTCAAAATTAGAAGGGAAAAAGGAGGATATTGAGGAGAAATGAAAGGATGGGGTGGAGGCCCTGGGGTATTAGGGCCTGAACATTCAAAAGAGCAAGAGGGTTTCATTGGAACAGTGTGGTGTATGAAGGGGGTACTGTCAGTCGGCTGAGCCAGGTCATATGAAAAGCCTGAGGTTTTTTGAGCTTGGCTGTAGATGAAAATACCTGAAAAAGATTAATTGGAAGCAAATGAATGAGCACTTTCATAGGAAAATTATTAAAATGAGAGGGAACATCACTCAGGAAAGATGTCTACTATTTTCAATCTTCGAGACTTTAGTAGTAAACTAAAGAGTGAGCTCAATTTACTTATGAAAATTCTTTTCCTTATTATACACAATATAGATTGGTATCAAGATGTCAGGTACCTTACTGATAAACTATTTCATTTTTGCCCATAAGTTGAGAGTTCCCTGTTTTTAATCAAAAGCCATACCATGTCTCTTATCATGAGCCTCAGTATTTCCATAATAGTTTTTTTTTGGTAATAGATAATTTCTAGGTTATTGTTTGTATTATGTCTGACTGTAATCACGGTGTCTTAGAATTTGTACCCCAGATGGATTTATGAGAATATTTTTATATCCTGTTCGAAGCTTTGTTGGTATGATATAAGCATATACTTGTTCTCTTACCTACCCCTTTGTTCACTTCATTTGAATTGAGTGTTATTTGATGCTTGTTAGGTAGAGAGGCCATAATGTGGGATGGTGTCATGTGTTTTCAGATTTTAACAATATACCAGAATGTATGTACTTTATTTTCATGTGATAATTCAAACAGGCTGTATACATAAATGGTAGGACCACTGTTCATTATGATTTAGATTTTACATATGTGTTGTTGTTCGGGATGAAATCTAAGTGGGATTTTCAGGAACATGTAGCACCAGGTTGTCCCCTCTAGGTTCAGAAATGAGTGTCTTAAATACTATTTTCTATGTACTGTGTAATAATTTTTTTTGTTTTTCAGACACTATGCACAATGCTACCATCTTCTGTTGGACCTAAGATCAACAGATACCAACTTGCATGAGATCCGTATTGTTGCAGCTGTTGTTAACTATAAGATTTGTCGACTTGATTTTGCCCTCAACCTTCCTCGAGATGCAATTGGCCAATTCCGTCGTCACATAGATGTCTTCCGTCAAAGGACAGGACCTATGGAATTGATCTTTGAACATTATGCATGGCTTTCAAAGCAG
This sequence comes from Panulirus laevicauda, assembly GCA_032273605.1. NCBI lineage: Eukaryota > Metazoa > Arthropoda > Malacostraca > Decapoda > Palinuridae > Panulirus > Panulirus laevicauda. The sequence goes on along the minus strand of JAUTXX010535080.1, from coordinate 7,946 downwards.
TAAGGATTATCATGTTATGAATTATTTACTTTGTATTTTAGTCTAAAATTTATGTAGACTTTTTTAGAAAGTCATTAGTTTAAGATTTAACAACACGAATGTATTTCCTCCTTTAACATCTTTCATGCATTCATTTTAGAGCCTGACAACAGGCTTATAGTAGAGGATCTTACAGCTTATTCATATATTGTTGGAAACCAGAAATCCAGACGGTAAACCCCCCAGAAAAGTTTAGGACAGCACTCAACTGCTGCAGATAACACCATTAATGATGATAGGGGAGAAAGAATACTACTCATGTATATGTGTGCCATAGAAGGTTTCTAGGAGGGGCAGGAGTGGGAGGCTAGATACCCTTCTCTCCAGTATTATTACTCTCCAAAAGTGGGAGCCAAGTGAAGATATTTTTTCTAAGGCCCAGTTGTCTGTTTCTTATACAGCCTCACTAATGGCAAACAAGTTAAAAATAGAGAACATTAGCCACAACTGTCATATGCCATGGAGCTTGTGAACTTTTAAGGACCTCTGTAGCAGCAATTATTGTCAATTGTAAATATGCATGTTAATCTCTAGGTGAAGGAAAACATGGTCTGAGCAGAACAGCTAGTTTAAAACTTGCCGTCTGTAAAAGTAGCTGCACCATTAAATTCCAAGAACTCCTTTGTTTAAGTTTTTATTCTTGCATTTTTTTTTTTATCATAATCATCATTTGAAGTTGTACAATTTGATAAAACTGTTTTCTTATGACCTTTAGATTTTTTCAAGGAAATCTTATTTGATATTTATTAACTTGTTTCACTATATGTAAACGTTCATTTTGCCCTTTAGGAGGCATGTTATAGAAAAACAAGTTTTTACTTTATATTGATAATTGACAAAAAAAAAAATCTGACTTGCTGATAATGATCATAAGGAGAAGCTATTGCAAATTGCTGCATTTTCATTTTAGAAATTTTTTCATTTTTTCATTTGAACTTGCTGTAGATTGAAACCATGCCTAATGCCGATGGGTAATAAGTTTGAAAAATATTTTCAAGTCCAAGTAATTTTACATTATTCAAGTTTCTTCATTTAGATCGCAAAGTTAGTTTCTTAAATCAATTCAAATTTTCTGTTATGTTTGCCTGCTTCAGATTTATTGGAAGTGTCCCATGTGTTTTTTCTAAGGCAGGGATTGTTTTCAGTGTGAAAGGAATAGGTCTCCAGGTATGGAGGAAGTGTTGTAGTCTACTATTGTTAGTGTTATAGTCTACTGTTGTAAGTTAAGGGGTAAAGATTAAAAGTGGAAACACTAAATCTGGCATCTGCATTGCTGGATACAGATACCAGATCTTTGGAGATGTGTTCGAGGAGGCTGTGCGAATAGGTCTTCCTGCAGTACAGACACAGCATCCGGGTTTCTACTATCAACAAGCAGCTCAGTATGCCGTCTTAAGAAGGAAAACAGCACTTCAGGTTTGCAAGGTAAGCAGTCATCTATCTGTCAATTATTTCTGATATTCCTTTTCCCCAGGGAACTCCCTCAAGGGGGTGGCTACAGTAAAGGATTCTCCATAACTGGTGAACTCCAGTGCCTCTTCTTAGCCTTTATAGCACCTCACCCCTACCAGGCCGCTGGCATAGGGCACTTCTAGTGCAGTGTTTCCAAAGGCTCCTACCTGATGTTCCTACCAACTACTACTACCTAACGTAAACAGTTAGTGTAACAAATCTTATTTTGGTTATCTCATGTAATGAGTAATTCATCCATTACCACTCATGTTACCAAATAAAGCACTGGGATCCATTTTCTTTCTATTCAGACACACATTCAAACCATTGTGTTTCATACCCATGCTGCACCTCATCACCATAAATTTGTTTGCATTAACTCAGCTTTCTACTTTCACACACTCTTGCAGACTATGTCACCAGCTTTTGCAGATTCTTTCTGGAGTTCTCCCATCAGTGTGTTGTCATTTGCAAATGGCATATGATTCACCTCCCATGCCCTGCAACCCCCAACATACTATAGGTCCGTCCCTAACTGTAAGACCCTTGCATTTCACTTCCTCACCCCCTACCCCCAATTTATAAACAGATTAAGTGACCATGGTAGCATCACACGTTTTTGAAGGTGACTCACCTTCACTGAGAACCACTCACGCTCCTCCCTGTCCATTGCACATGCCCTTTAGACTGAGTTCATGAAAAGCTAGTTAGCTTATCAGTTTGCCTCTCTCACTTCTCAGCTTGAACCCCTTTCTTTTCACCACAGTATTCCTCTCTTTTATAGATAATTCTTTTTTCTTTAGCTTACAAAGAGTTAGTTAGGCTTTCAGGTTGCACAGCACCTGAGAGGCTCCTACATTAACAGATTGGGCATGAGCATTTATTCCTCAGGGATCTATCAGAAGATGTCACCTTCTTTCCTTCCTCGGTTAGACCATGGGACTGTACTATTTACTTATAGATTTTTTCCTAGAATGATGGATGACACTTGTTATTTTCCCATCATGTCTGAGCATTCATTTGGCATTTGTCCTTTTGATTGATGCATTTTTGTAAAAAACAGTAGATAAGTGATTTAAAATTTCCTGTGATCTCCCTAATGTACGTTAGACTTAGCTTTTTCAGGAATTTCTCACAAAATGTGATATCACTAGTATTAGACTTATTATAGGGATGGAGTAAGCTAGAAGTCTTCTGTGGACAGTTAGTTATATACATGCTTCATCCATTTCACATCTAGAGCATGGATCTCTTTACTTGCCTGTTTTTCCTGGCTTACAGTATTTTCCTTTTTAATGGGCATGTCAATTATCACTTGAAGAACAGATTACTATGTTTTATTTTTCCCATCAGATCTAACCTTGATTTTGGCACCTATGCTTGTGATTGGAGGCTTTTCATAAAAGCATGTGAGAAATAACTAAGAGTTTGTACCAACTTCACTGATCTATAAAAAAAGAACCTGTTCAAATGCTGTCCCTTAGGATGTGACAGCTCCAGTCTCAGACTTGCTAGAGGGATGGAACAAGCTTGAATTCTATGGACAGCGTCCCTGGCGGCCAGGCAAACACTCCCTTGAACCTCCAGAGCAACAGAGAGAAGCAGAGGGTATAAAGGTTAGTTTTGCAGATTATTTTATAGTACCTGAAGTGTTGTGGAAGTTTTTTAATGATGATTCTCTGGTATCTTGATCATCATTTGGTAAGTAGGTCTTTCTCCCATAGAAATTGGAATTACTGTTGTCAAAAACTCACACACACACACACACACACACACACCAAGACTGACTAAGTAGGTTTATGTTTCAGAAATGTAGGGAGCAAAGGGTAGGGGGAGACCAGGAATGACATATATAGAACCAGTTCTTTGTCATTGATTATATTCCAACAGTGCATTTTTCTCTCATCATCATTGCTCAGAATCATTATGGTTGCACTGCTTTCATTGGTCACTTCCATTTTTTGATTATCAGCTCACTTTGTTGGTTTGCATTAGGCCTCTGTTAGTCTCAGAAATTCTAGAGAAATTCAAGTAATTGTGTGTAGTATACCTGGCTTTTGAAAATGCACGTGGTAAGATTAATAGGAATTGACTTTAGAAGTTCTATTATTATATTATTATTACACTTGGTCGCTGTTTCCCCGCATGAGCAAGGTAGCGCCAGGAAACAGATGAAGAAAGAACTGTCCACTCATGTACACACATGTATACATTCTTGTACATAAACATACATATACATATCAGCACATACATATATACCAAAATATACATACACATACATATACATATATACACATGTACGTATTCATACTTGCTCGCTTTCATCCGTTCTCTGCGCCACCCCACCCCACAGGAAACAGCATTACCAACCCCAGCATCAGGGAGGTTGCACCAGGCAATAGATGAAGAAAGGCCACATTCACCCACACTCATTCTCTAAGTGTCGTGTGTAATGCACCGAAACCACAGCTCCCAATCCACATCCAGGCTTACACACCTTTCCATGGTTTATCCCAGATGTTTACTTGCCCTGGTTCAGTCCATTGACAGCACATCGACCCCAGGATAGCACATCATTCTAATTCACTCTATTCCATGCATGCCTTTCACACTCTAGCTTATTCGGGCCCTGATTGCTCAAAATTTTTTTCACTCCATCTTTCCACCTCCAATTTGGTCCTCTACTCCTCCTTGTTCCCTCCACCTCTATGTCAACATTTCCTCATTCATTCTCTCCATATATCCCTCTTCTGCTCTCTCAACTGTACTCTTTTTATTACCACACATCTCTCTTACCCTCTCATTACTAACTCGATCAACTACCTCAGACCACATACTGTCCTCAAACATTTCCTTTTCAACACATCCACCCTTCTCCACACGACCCTGTATATATCCCATGCCTCGCAACCATATAACATTGTTGGAACTACTACACCTGATCCACTACTTAGTATCTCTGTGACTTATGACCATCCGTACATACTACCAGAAAGAAATATAAATTAAGAAATAAAAATGATGAAATACGAACTAAAGAATCTTAAATAAAAGGTAAAAGGAAACTTAAGAATCATATGATAAAGCTGTATGATAAAAAACAAGATAATCATGATAGAAATTGAGCAGGATAAGAGAAAGCTGTACAGGTATACATGTATCCGACTTACATCCATTTCAAGATCCTACTGGTTGGTCAGAACAGAAGTTGAGGCGGTGGTGTAATCATTCAAACACCCATTTTTGCTGTCTAAGATAAGGTTGTCTCTTTCCACACATTTTTCATTGCTCCCAGAGTCTTCGCCTTCTCCCTACCATTTTGCCAAAAGGCAAGGCAAGTGCATGCCATTCACTTCAGAAAAGTGTAGAGTTTGGAAGAATGAGTTGTGTGAGTTAAGTGTTTTCAAGTGTTATTTGTGACAAGGAGAGACTGTTTGTTTGTGGATAGATTGCTAGCAGTCCACAAGTGATAGAGGCAGAAAGAAAAGATAGCTACCTGGGTCAAAGGGGTGCAACTTGACAATCACTGAAACTGCCAGCTTACTACACAGCCATCAATGACCATCCCTCTACCCTGGCAGGTAGTACCAGTTTTATGCCTTCCTGGTCAATGGCTGCCTACGAACTAATTATTACATTTTGTTTAATGTTTGACAAATAGCAAACACTGAATTTTTCCTTTATTGTAAAGTATTTTCTTTACCATTATAGGAGGTCCAGTATCATGAACTAAAAGAAGTAAACCATTCCAACACCATCATTCCATTGTTTTCATCAGCAATAAGTCAGTTTAAGAAATACAGATGTCCACGCATAAAGCGACACCTGATGGTCCAGATGGCAGAAGAATATCACCAAGCCAGTGATTCTTCTAAGGCTCTTACGTAAGACTTGCCTTTCATGTGTTGCTTTTACTTTGGTATTCAAAACCTTTCAGAACTTGTTTTTCAGCACACAGGTTTTCAGTAATAATTGATAAAGGTAAGGTGGTACTGTATGTAAATTTTCAATCTTGTCATAAGTGGAACCGGATTATTGGAGTTCCTTTGACAGAGTATTATGAAATATTATTGAGAATGAGAATCATTTCGGTTTCTTCAGATGTCTCTACAGAGGATGGGCTCTTGAAGAGTATTACCTTAGTCTTTGTTTAACCTACAAATTGACAAGAAATATCGGTAATTTCAGCACCTATGTCCATAAATGCATGCAGATAGAAAACTTTCTGAATAGGTAATGCCTCAAGAACTTCCATGCTCCATTGTCAGTTGCATGTTCGTTTTGCATGCTTCTGGAAAACTACAGGGGACATTTTCACTAGCCATTTACAATAGATCATTTTTATATCTTTTATGAAGTACGGTATAATTATTTTCTTTTCTAAACTACAAATTTTTAGGGAATATCTGAAGAATTACATCTATACTACAGTATGCAGTGTCTTATCTAAGTCAGTGCCTTTACTGAGTCATTCTCAGTATAGATTTTGTCAAGATTTTATTGTTGTGCTTCTTTAAGATGAAGCACTTTCATTCCCTTCTTGAGTTTCTTCAACTTTTCCACTTTCTTATGTTTTTCATACTTGTTTGCTGTTTCTCACATCTTGAGGTAGCACCAAGAACAGATGAAGAATACCCTTACTTCCTCACATTCATGCTTTAACAGTCTAGTATAATGCACTGAAACTAAAGCCCCCTATCCATAGCCAAGCCCCAAAGATCTTTCTGTGGTTTTCCCTGAGCACTTCACATGCCCTGGTTCAGGCTGTTGACAGCATTCCACCCCTAGTATACCATGTCACTCTAAATCACATCATCCCATGCATGTCTTGAACTCTCTTGCATGTTCAGCACCAGTAGTCAAAACACTCTTTCGCTCCATCTTTCCAACTCCTATTCATTCACCCTCTTCTCTTTGTTCTTCCCTTAACTGACACATACAGCTTCTCCTCACTCATCCTCTCAGTATGTCCACATCATTTCAGCACACCCTCGCCAGATCTCTTAGACATACTCTTCTCACTACTATGTTTCTCTCTCTCTCTCTCTTTCTTACCCCATCATTTCTTTCTCAGTCAAATCCCCCCACACTACTTATTGTTCCAGGCATTTTATTTTTAAGCTGAAGCCTACGCCTAATATCCATACAACACTGTCAAGACTATTTTACCATCATGCATACTCCTCTGTGCTCTTGAAGACAGTAACCTCTCTATCCACACACTTATCAGTGCACCCAGGACCTAACTACGCCACCTTCACGCTCCTATGGTTTTCTTCAGCTCTCATGTTCCATCTGCTGTCATATCCACTCCCATGTATCTAAAGAGCTTCATTTCCTCCAAGTTCTCCTTCAAGCACAATCCAGCTTACCTGTCTCTGCTAAACTTGACCTTACTTTTATTCACATTAACTCGCATCTTTCCTCTTTCATGTACTCTTCCATGCTTGGACACCATCATTTGCAGTTTCAAATTTGAGTGTGTCACCAGTGTATGTCAGCAGCAAAAACAATTGATATGCCTCCCAGGCTCCATCAACCCTAACAGACTGCTGATCCACCCTTTTCTGTAAGTCCTACATCTACCTCCCTGACCACCACATTCATAAACAGATTAGATAGCCATGGGGACATTGCACACACCCTTTCCCCAGACTCACCTTCACCTGAAAGTTGGTATTTTTCCTGCACCATGCAGATTGCTGAACCATGTGATGTGGGACTACCGAAGTGAAAAGTGGTGGAGTCTTCTTTCTTCGGCATCTACTTTAGCCCTTCAGTGTGCCTACAATACTGCTGCCATCACAGAATATTTTGGCCTTGCACTTGAGTTAATGGGTACAAGACTAACTGTATCTGCAGATGAGAAGAAAAGGGTTCATGACAACCTTATTAGATTGCTCAATGTAAGTATTTGTAAGTATTTGATGTATGTAGTGGTTTTATGATTTTCCCTCATGTGATGAGTCAATTTGCAAAATCTTATAGTTTCATCACATCATATCGATATTGGATAAAGTTAGTAGAAATTGACTGTGATCAAGTCCCTGTGTGTGTGTGACTCAACCATTTATTTGTTTTCATGACTAATTTTCATCACAGAAGGTCAGTTGATATTGAAAAGTTGCTATCTTTTTTTTTCTTTTTTTGTGTGTGTGCTCATCTACTTTGTGTACTTAACTTCATCCCTGCTTACAAGTATGAAGTACATATAAGCATGTGCTTTTTGTGGGAGTAGATTTTACAGAATTGGGATTTCCATCCCTGCAGGCAGATTAAAAGGTGAAGGACATGCAATTCCTTAAGGAAGACTTGCTGCCTTGGTACCATTTTTCTTTTAGATTTTCAAAATCTGTGACCGCATATTCATTCACTTTGATGAGTATTTTTTTTTTTTTCCTTTTGTTCAGGGTTTAGCACAAAGTTTGTCATTCGGCTGTAAGAGTAATATTCAT
>JAUTXX010535069.1:0-10853 GCA_032273605.1 Panulirus laevicauda | reverse complement strand
GCCTTTTTTGTCAGTTTTTCCTGGTGCTACATCGCTGAAGTGGGGGGTAGTGATGCTGTTCCTGTGGGGCGGGGTAGCCACAAGAACGGATGAAAGCAAGTGAGTATGACTATGTACATGTGTATACAAGGTAAATATTTTAAAATTGTTCTTGTATTGATTTAAATTGGATCAGTACTAGACGATAATCCAGTATGTGATGTTACCAGACTCAACCAGCATGAGGTTGTACTGCAAGTGGAGAGTTGCCTTCCATAAAGTTGTATTGTCATTATTAAAGGTAAAGGAGTAATCTCATCAAGGAACTTCTCACTCCAGAGGAATCCATCATTTTCCTTCTGCTGGTTGTAGCGTGGCCTGAAGCTGCAGGGACGCCATGATGATGGCTGTGGGGCTCTGTAATTGAGAACAAATCCTTTTTCTGACAATTTATATTTTACACAGAACTCCGTGATAGATAAACATGCATAGAATGGCTGAAGCCCACTTCTTAAAGAGAATGGTGATGATGCACCGCAGCACAGTGTCTAAGGCGGGTCCAGCCCTTTATTCATCTGCTCGCCAACTTGCCCTGCAGGGACAGAAAGTAGCCTGCTGTCGTTCATATCATCCCGGGAAATCTCACCACAGGTCAGGTTACTAACAGATGTTTATATTAACCAGTAACCATTAATTTTATAAATGGAGATTGTAAGTTTGAGTATTTATAGTGTGCTATGATGGAACAAAACTTTCAGAGGAAATTTTCAAAAGTAGTTTCCTGAAGGGAGAATATATTAGATTAGATTTTGATATTCACTATATTTTCCAGTAAGATCACTTTCTATGCCTCATATATTCCTAAAATTCAAAATGTTGGATTTTGACATTCCCTTGCACTGCAGATGCCCGTATTTTTCTGTCCTGAATATTTTTAGACTGTATACCCATAACAAAATCCTGACTCTGACTTTAGTATGGGAGGATAAGTAGGCAGAGGGATGGGTAGATATATTATTTTGTAGGTGAGGAGGACGTAGGTACGTAATTACTTTTCATTCATTAATGGGGAGTAAATGTACTACAGCATATCTTCTGTGTTACCTATTAAGTTTTTCATTGATTACAGCATTCTTCTCCTTCTTGTAATGTCTATTTCATTTACCCAGAATTAGCATACAGTCAGACCATTGTCTGTTTTTGCCTTTACTCATTTTCCTTACTGCATGTTTGTTAAAATTGAAATCAGTGTACTTAGGTAATTAGCTAGAATACTTTTTCTTGGTGAAAATTGATACCTAGAGACATGAAACTGAAGCTGCTTTGAAAATCATTGGTGTAATGCATGTGATCCAGATATTATATTCTCATAGGGTGAAATGCAAAGGGGATAACGTTTGTTTTTATTACTGTAGGTGGTTAACATTTTTTGTTTATGTCACAACTACAGATTACCTCTTGAAGCGGGAAAAGTAAGTTTTTCCCGGATAAGAAGCTCTCAAAACCTGCAGTGGTTTGAGAAACAAATGAAAAGGCAGCTGCAGGTGAAATGGTTTTGCACAAAGTCACAGCAACACATACAAGATGAGCTAAGTGGGATGACCTTGAAAAATGCCAGAGACAGTCGTCGGCTAGTGTCATATACTTGTGAGACAGAAGACAGTCACATGGTGAAAGAGGCTAGTTTAACCAGTGAATTGGGTCCAAGAAAGAGTGAAACAGAACCAACAACTATATCAGAAGAAGAAGTGGATTTTGAGGAATTAGTGAAATTGGAGGTGGAGTTATGTCGTCAGGAAGGTCATCGTGTCCCAGTCGCCATCACACCCTTCCAGTGGGAGGAATTACTGACAAAGACATCTGTACGTGCACGTAAGAAATACCTGTCATTTCTGTTTGTAAATGAAAAGAAGAAGGAAAACGATAAAAAGAGAAAGGAAATAAAGAGACTAATGAGAGAAGAGAAAGAAAGAGAAAGGGAGAAAGTTGAGGATGCTCAAGATCAGCATATCCAGTATGGACTTTGGAGAAACTGTATATTCCCAAAGATTCTTGACTCAACCATGAATCACTTTTACCATACTCGAGTTATCACTGCTATAATGCATGGACAACCCCTTCTTGTGGATCTAAGCTTTGATGAACACATGACCCCAAAGGAACGACAGAATTGTGCTTACCAGCTCCAGGTGTGTACCTCTTTAGGCTTACCAGCTCCAGATATGTATTTCTCTAAGTCTCAAGAACTTTCTCATTTGCACAGTTGTTTGAATATTGTTACTGTATGCTTATCAAATAGAACTTAAGAAATTCTTTTATGGTTACTCATTTATTGAATTATTAAGTAACAAAGCTGCCAGAATTCCCATAGTCCTAATCCTAGAAATAACATTATGAACATTATATAGTAAGGTATGCTTTGTGTGACATTTTTACGTAGATTGTAATTTGAGAACGGTTATAGTAATTGCTGGTCATGGTTGATAAGTTCATAGGATATTTTTCCTTCCTTATGATAGTATACATCCTGGTACCCCATCTACTTTACAGATATACCTGGTGATATTGCAGACATATCCAAAACTCTATTGCAACCTGTGATTGGTCATAAACTTATTTTTCTGTGTTAGCTGAGATGGCGTGAGCAACTGAATACCCACGTCAAGGTATTCATGAGTCCTGTCCCCCTTCCCTTCTTGTCGTGAGCTGCAGTCATGGCTCATGAATGCTCCTTCAGTCTCTTGATATTGGTTTCTTATTGTACCCAAAGAAAGAGTGCCACAATACTGTGGTAACACAACTACGGTTCATTTGATACAGCTTGAGCCGCAAGGATGGAGGTTAGATAGTGTATTGCTGGTTGTGATGTGTACCAGATTTGCTGCTTTGTCTCTGCAAAGTCTTTATAATACCCAGTCCTTCCATAGAAGAGCATCATAAAGTAGAACTGGAAAACCTACTGCCTTTATATATGCTATCTGTAATTGCTTCCATTTACTCAAAGAGAATCAAGCCTCTAATCTCGCTGATGGTTCTAGCATATGACCTATATGGCCATTACTTTAAAATAAACAGAATCTCTTATTTAGTGTATAATGATTTATTTTTTAATAAACACTATAGTATTTTTGTGATGAGCTTTTTCTGCTCTAGGACCTTCTCATTTGCAAGTTTGGTCAACATACCTTCTTCCACTCTGGTCATTTTGGTTCCATACGCACAAGGATTTTGGTAATCCATTTAACCAGGTAATTTACATTCCTACTCAGTACCTTGCTAACTGTTTAAAAGTCTTATTCTTTTACAGTTCTTGAAATGAAAGTTCTTTTTTGGAAGTTGACAACTTGTGTATGTGGTGCAGCTAAACTTTGTAGTAGAATTTATTGGCAAACATTATGGGAGTTGATGTCTGTTTCATGACTTTAAAGTGATCATTATGAACATTGATGTCTGTTCCATGACTTTTATGTGCTCAATAGACTTATTTCAGATTCCGTACTTGAAAAAGACTCCTTGGCCATCCTCTTCTTAACACACTGTGCAGCCGTCGTGATGTAGGCAGCTGTGTAGTAAGACCCTAGATTATGAATATCTTTCATCCCTCTGTTGTATAATTATTGAGACAGATTGGTATGACTCTTAACTATTTGTAACCATGAGTGTGTTATTGTTTTAACAGTTGCTGATTGGTTTGAACAGGATCCATGATGATCCATACAACTTGCAGCTGTGTAACGCAGGGAAATCTTCTGACACTTTGAGACGACTGGAACGATACATTCCGACACTTCATGAGGTAAATGTCTTGCCTAAATTAATGTACAGCTTTTTTGGGGATCTGTATAGTGTAATCATTACTACATTGGCAGTTTGTTTATCATTTGCAGCATTAACATTAGTGTACTTTGTGCCTTACTGATAGAACCCATGTCAAGTGTAGTTATCCTCCCCCAATCTGAGACTTTTTAACCCGAGAAAAAAAAGACGGTGGTCTCTGTTTGACATTAAAGAATTCCTAAAAGAGTATTTGTCCTGCCAAGACATTGGATTTTAAGAGTGAGTCATGTGTGTGATTCTGGATTGGGCAAATTGTGGACATACTACCTCTAATACTCCTTCATTTGTCTTGTATGGAAAAGTCCTTTCTCTTGCTTGCCAAGTAAAAAGAAGCTAAGCTGGAATACTCCCCTTTATAGGTAAGCATAGGAACTTGGATGAATTTATGTTAATGCTGTATGTCAACTACCACCAACCTTCCTTTACTTCTGTTGGTAGGGCCACTGTGCTTGCATTTATTTTATTTTCATCGAGTCAAAACCTAGATTGAGTTTATTAGCCAAAGTGTCCCAGTTCTCTCTTACTAGTTTCAGAAAGAAAGCTGGGAGACTCAAAAGCTATTTCCTTTAGTACCTATGTTGCTGTGACAAAAGGATAACATATTTGCCTTACTGCCGGTGGTCAAATATTGATAAAGCACCTAGGCATGATTAGCCACCCCTGGACTCCCAACCTGCTTCTGATCGAAGGGTTCATAATCCACAGGCCCTCTGTTACAGTTGCACAGTTTGAACTTACATATGCATATATATTTTTTTTTTATATCCATATATATTTTTTATTCATATGATGAAGGCAGCAAGCATGAATATGTACGTGTATATATGTATATGTCTGTGTATGTATATGTGATGTGAATATAATGTGGTTTCGGTGCATTATACATGACAGCTAGAGACTGAGTGTGAATGAATGTGGCCTTTGTGTCTTTTCCTAGAGCTACCTCGCACACATGCGGGGGGAGGGGGTTGTCATTTCATGTGTGGCGGGATGGCGACGGGAATGAATAAGGGCAGACAGTATGAATTATATACATGGGTATATATATATGTATATGTCTGCATGTGTATATATATGTATATGTTGAGATGTATAGGTATGTATATGTGCGTGTGTGGACGTGTATGTATATACATGTGTATGTGGGTGGGTTGGGCCATTCTTTCGTCTGTTTCATTGTGCCACCTCGCTAACGTGGGAGACAGCGACAAAGTATAAAAAATAAATAATGTATATGTATGTATACGTTGAAATGTATATGTATATATATATGTGCGTGTGTGGGCCTTTATGTATATACATGCATATGTGTGTGGGCTGGGCCATTCCTCGTCTGTTTCCTTGCGCTACCTTGCTAACTCAAGAGACGGCAAATAAGTATGATAAATAGATATATAAATGTTTTTCTAATGTTTCAAGACTGAATGTATTACTTTTATCCTTTGAATTATTGTCTTTTAGGATCAGGCAATTTTTCAAGTGCATTATTTTTAAAGGTAAACTGAGAGGATGTATTCCATTGATTTAAATGCTGAGAAATATATTTGATATCCACAAAGAACTATCACAGAATTGCAAGTTAAGCATGAGTCCATCCTGAATATCCTTTATGAAACTGGTCACTATCTTTCAAACATGGTTCATACTTGGTATTGTTTTAAGGATGTGATTATTGAGAATTTGATGTTGATATCCATTGATGTAGAGTTTTATATTGCAGCCAGAGTTCCCACTGATAGCGAGACCAGAAAACTATCTCAACCTGTTTCCACGAGACCAGTTAGTATATCTCACTCCTCACTGTCGAGAAGAAATGACACAGTATGATCATAATGCTGTTTACATCATTGGGGGAATAGTGGATAAGTCATCGGGCAATCCACTGACTCTTGCCAAAGCAAAAAAAGAAGGTATACGCATGCAGAAGTTGCCCCTTGACAAGTAAGAAGATAGTTATTTTTCTTCACTAATTAGATGAGATGGATCTACTCAATTAACCTCATGACCTCATTGGAGGAAATGATATAAATCTCTCTCTCTCTCTCTCTCTCTCTCTCTCTCTCTCTCTCTCTCTCTCTCTCTCTCTCTCTCACTCACCATTGGTCTCTATGGGCCTGCCTGGGTTCAAATCCAGGCATGGCAGTTGGCCCATACCCATTCCATTGTTCATCCTATGCTCAGGGCTGGTCAATATATCGGTACTTGGCATAGGCTGGAGTAAATGTTTGTGTGTATGCTTACAGGAGTAGTGACGTAGTATGTATACAATGTTAGGAGATAAGGCAACATGATTGTAAAACCCTCATTCTGTAACACAAATTATATAATCGCAAATAGTAATCACACAAACACACGCACACTGACACTGTACTTCATGGGAAGTTGATTAGGAAAATGAGTCTATAGTCATGAATAAGGGGGATACTCTTTCAATAGATAGAAAATTATCTAAGTGGAAGGGAACAGGACGCATGTCAGAGGACTCTGTTGCTTCTCACAGTGGGTCGAGGCAACCTGTGGAAGCCACATGGTTTTATTCTGGGGCCATTACTCTTCTTGATCTGTGTATATGATTTGCCTGAAGTATGGACTTGTCTACAGATGATGCATAGGTCATGAGGGAGGTGAAAAGCATGGAGGATTGCATCACCATAAAAGGGGACCTAGGCAGACTTCAAGCTGGTCTGATACATGGTTGAAAAAATTAAGTCAGATCAAATGTAAAGTAGTGAGAATGGAACATAGTGAAAGAAGGCAATGTTTAGCAAACTTTTCATATCCTACACAGGCTAGAAATAGAATATGCTTCTCAGGGATGGTCACTATCTAAGAAAGTACACACAACTAATTGAGATAGTTGGGGGGCAACAGAGATAATATCAGAATTAAGACGACTGAGTTACAAGGAGAGACTATAAGCCAAAAATTTGCCAACCTTTAGAAAAAGAAGAGTGGGGGGCGACGTGAATACAGTCAATAAGTTTTTAAACAAATCGATGATGCTGGCAGTGAAGTTCTTTGAAAGATGTGAGGATAGAACAGCTAGAGGACAAAGGATGAAATTAAGCAATAAACTTATTTAAAAAGATGTAAAAGAAGAGCTTGTATTGTATGAGTGGTAGACAAACGGAATAAAGTGACTGAGGACATGGTTAATGTAGACAGTGTACATAAATTTAAGAAGTTGTAAGACTAGAGAATGTTGAGATGGGACCTCACAAGTGTAAAATTCTTTCCCCATACAGTACAAATTGATAATTACACACACTCACTTTAAGAACTTGACTCTGGGAATCTCTTGTCACCATGAGAATCCATACTTTTCCGGTTCATCTGTTTATGATTGAAAATGCTATTATAAGTACTTTACCATCTCAGAGATTTGCATCTTTTACTGCCTCATGTTGCATGCAAATTGTTTCATTATTGTTATTTTATATGTGTTCAGAATATGTAAATACCTTAGAGAATGATATGTTATCAATACTTCTGTGTGCATACTTCCTATGGTAACTCTTCTCTTTATGTTTTGTCTGAATGGGCCATCTTCCATTGTTTCCTGAGGCGAAACTCTCTCTTTATAGGAGGGTCAGTCTTCCTCCTCCTCCTCCTTTGCCTTCTCTTTCACTCCATTTCATATACTAATCTGATTGGAACAGGTGAGATCTTATCTTTAGTAACCTTTGTTTCCACAACTTGAACAATATCAGGTGGGTTTTTCTTAATTTTTCATACGTTTACCGTTTCCTGCTTTAGTGAGTTATTGCCAGGAACAGACGAAGAAAGTTCTCCTTTACTCGCATCCATTCTGTAAATGTTATATGTAATACATGGAAACCACAGTTTTTCCCAATAAGATCCATAAATTCCTGCTCTTCAGCATATACTACTAATCCATTCACATTTGTATACATTAACTTCAGTTTGACTTTACCATCACCAAACATTACTGACCTATTTGCAGGGCTGTCCTCTCCTCATGCCTCATTATATCTCCCATTTTTTGCCTTTGAACTGCCCCATTGAATTCTAACATGTAATTAAGTCTGCCTAAGTATTTCCTGGCTAGATGACTCCAAAGCAGATGTAAGCTTAAGTGGGCAGCCCCTTAAGTCTTGATTATAACCACTCATTCTTCTCCTTTTATCTCAGAAACTGCTTCTGAAATTTTTTTAGCCTCCAGTAATCTTTAGATAATTGTTCGATCATTCTTTCCTTTTTCCTCTTTGTCTGGTGTATGATTTTCCAGTCCAAAAATAATTAGAGATGTATGCTGTATCATCCTCAAATTTTATTAGTCCTCCTAATTTGGGGGCCACCCACCTTTCAGCTCGATCCTGCAGAGTTGTTTTGTCAAGCTCCATGTCTTTTGACTTTCCCTGGAATCGCCCTCTAAGCAAACAAGCTCTGAACGTGTATCCTCTGCACTTGTCTGAACCTTTCATCAAGTGAGCTGTACTTATCCCTGATTGTTCCATCTCTTACGATGTATATTATTCCTTGCACACCTTTACTTACATCCCTGTGTATCTTTGAATGGCTCCTCATCCCTCATCCATTAATTAAATGGGCTGAACCATGGTATATGAAATGGCCAGGGGAAACTATGGAAAGGTCTGAGAAGTTACAGTTTTGGTAAATTGTACATGACAGCAATAGAGT
Organism: Panulirus laevicauda; assembly: GCA_032273605.1. NCBI lineage: Eukaryota > Metazoa > Arthropoda > Malacostraca > Decapoda > Palinuridae > Panulirus > Panulirus laevicauda. The sequence goes on along the minus strand of JAUTXX010535069.1, from coordinate 2,375 downwards.
GGATGTTAGCATATGAGGCCATTCTTCATCTGTTCTTCGTACTACTTAACCACACACGAAAGAAAGAACTAGTCTGAAAAAATGAATACATTCGTGTGTGTTTTCTTTAAGAACATCAAGTTTTTGTAAGGATAGATATTGTAATGAAATACATTTCCAGATACCTGTCTTGGGGCATTGGTGGAAAGTGTCTCACCTTGAACCAGATTTTCAATATAATGCTGGATATAAAACACACTGGTATGTTTGTTTGAAGTTTCTTGTGCATTTATAGAACTTTTCATGTCATATCACTGATTGTTGATGTAATCAAAATCTTTTTTTTAATTTATCTAAAGAAAATTAAAAATAAAACCTTTCTCTAACTTCCCTTTATGTCATAAGATGTTCGCATGAGATTACGAATAGTTGAAAAGCACTGAAAATTTAGCCAGGTGTTATTAATGTCCAGTATTTTATCACCAGGATGTTTTATGTTAGGAAATTTGATAGTAAGTGTATAACATAGTAAAATAGGCATTTTTAGTCTATTGAATTACTTATTGCAGTGCTCGTGTAAATGCTTATAAGATTTGTGGTGACTCATTTTCTTATTCGTTTATTGTCACCTCTTGAAAAGCTTGATCAGGGTTTAATGTCTGTCCCTTGGCAGTACTTATTTTCTTAACATTTGCATTTAGGACTATACAGACTTTCGTTTTGTGTATATCATATTTTTAGGATCTACCTTTAATCTACCAGTATATGATGATAAAGTAATTCCTCGTGGTGAATAGATTTCCAAATATAAGTGAATGCTTCAGCGAATCACATTAATTAATTAACTGAATAAATGATGTTTATTTTTTTTTTATTACAGTAAAACTGTATATTTGGATAAAGTATTCATACATATAGGAAAATAGTCATCAGGGTGTTCATTATTCATTTGAAATGTAGTAGAATGTACTTCCGTCAGAGAGTTGTCATTGAAAAACGTGAAGGTGCTGATGGGATGCAAAGGGTATCAAGAGACTATTGGATAAAGTATAAGATTGCTGCGCTGAAGATGGGGACCTTTGGAAGGAATCAGTATGGGAACAGTGTTTTCTGAGAAGGCTTAAGATCAGATTAAGGGTTAGAGGAAGGAACTGTTTGTTAAGTGATAGTCTTATGTAATTTTATTTGAGGAATTGCAGTTACTGTATTACTGTACTAAGAAAAATTGAAATGATTCATTTGTGTCTTATCATTTACATTTAAATTTAAAAGGTGATTGGCACCATTCGCTGCGTCATGTTCCAAGAAGAAAGCTACGTTCCCCACCAACTGAAGAGGAACTTCGTGCCATGCTCATAAAGAAACGAAATAGGGAAAGAAAAACCAGATATTTCCACCCCAACAGGTAGAATATTTTTTCTTTCTTATTTGTTTATTTCTGCTTGTTGCCACTTTCCCATTTGTTCTCTTGTTCTTCTTCATAGTATTAACCTCTTTCCAAAACATTTTCTTATTTTCCCAAAAGTTTGCTGATACGTACTCACCTCAACTTTCATTGGCTCCCATTTTCAGCTTGGACACCTTCCTTATGACCTCCTACCACTTTTTTTTTATTTTTTTATGTACAACTCACTTGCTTTCCTTCCCTGCAGATAATGCACATTGCTTTACCCTTCTCTTCCAGTAGCATATTTACCTCCTCATCCCACTTCTTACTACACTTTCTCACCTTCTGCATGCTGCACACATCTGTTGCATGTGTAAGCAGTTTTTTCCTAAATGCCTCCCATTCCTCACTGACTATTAAACCTTCATTTACTCTCATCTTTTAGCATTTTACTCTCAATTTTTCCAGGTATATCATCATGCTTGCCTCTTTTACAAGCTCGTGCACTTTCATTGCCATCTTACTGCCCCTGTAATTTCCCTTATACAGTCCTACACCCACACCTCCAAGTAACAATCACTTGTCTCTAGCTGCATCTCTCATTACATTTACATCCGAGGGTCTTTCCTTTGCATGCCTTTCAGTTTGTATATAATCCAGTAATCCCCACTTTCCATCACCCCTGTTTACCCCTGTATGCTTATGTATATTTTTTTTTTTTAACAGGTTTTCCCAATTACCAGTCTTTTTTTCGTCATAAAGCTCCGCATGCTGTTCACCATATTCGTTCGTCCACAATGGGATCCCCATACCCTGCCAGTTATACCTTGTATTGCCACATTACCCACTTTCACGTTCAAATTGCACCGCTATTTTTGTATCTCTTACATCAAAACTACTGACTCCTCACTTGGCAGTAATAAAAATAATATTGAAGATAATATGTATTAACAATAGGATGGGGCAGGGCTTGAAGGTTCTAGGAGCAATGAAGAATGTGTGGAAAGAG
>JAUTXX010535058.1:0-10854 GCA_032273605.1 Panulirus laevicauda | reverse complement strand
GAGAAAAGAAAAGAGAAGAGAAAAGAAAAGAGAAGAGAAAAGAAAAGAGAAGAGAAAAGAAAAGAGAAGAGAAAAGAAAAGAGAAGAGAAAAGAGAGAGAGAGAGAGAGAGTACTCTATATGAAAAGCAGCAGATAACGACGGAACTCAAGCTTGTATGTGAATATGGTCAACAAAAGCACAACTGTTTCCTACTGACATATGACTCTTAGGGAACTATCTTAAATAACAGCAGCAGGAGGTAGTGGATCATCAAAGTGCTCTACTAGTGACCTTATAGTAAATCAAACAAAAACATTGGTTTTGAAGGTTGATGAACCTTTTTTCTTTCAAGTGGTGTCCCATAAGTATTTGAGATGCATCTTGGTTGTGTACCACCTTGAGCTTGCTCAGCCTCATATCCAATGAGGTTGCAGTAGCCTAAACTCACCCCTCTACAAATGACAGTGCTGTTTCGAGCAAAATGCTCATTTGAATGGGTTCACTCTCGGTCAATCAACAACTGCCCTCTGGAAGAAATCACCAAATCTACCTCCTTCCAACTGCTTGAAGTTTACAATTTTTGCAGATCGAGTCTACCAGCCAAAGGTAAGCATAAAAGGTATGAGAAAAGGTTTTCTGACAAATGCCAAACAAGAAAAAATTATTGCTAGTTGTGAAAAAAAAAAGTTTGTCAACCTTCAAAACTACATGTCTCTCCTCTGCAGCACGTTCTGTGAGCACGAGAGCATACCCACATGAAGGAGTGTTAAAGGAAAACCACTAAACCTTTAAACAGAAGCCAACATCAATTGATGTTCTCTTGGGAAACAGCGGCCACCATCAACTGAATTTCTAACTTTATCTGCCTCCATTTAAATATCCAGCAGATGTATAATATCATAAGTAGTCAGTCCAGTAAAGGTTTCTTTCACCAAGAAGGTTTGGGAAACACTTATGCTATCCTCAGTATCCCTACAATCTTCAACGTAAGTAAATGCTGTCTACAGGAAGGTCGTGCATACATAGTGACACCACAGAAAAAATACGTGGTTTATTTGATGATACTTTATTGGGAGGAACACTTGCATGTATCAGTTTGCGAGGACAGTGAAAAAGAATAACACAAGAAATGTGGGGAAATAAGTAATTCAAAGAGTGATATCCGGGGGAAATTAAATCAAAGTGTTGGGGATCCATCCTCAATGAACTCAGGTTTATAAAAGAAATTATATATACTTGCAACCTAATTTCATCAATGTAATACTGAAGATAATGAAGGGCTTTGGTAACAGATGATAAGTAAAGGCTTACTATATTTCCTAAGAAATAACTCCTCCAATGTCCTTCCCATACATGCCAGTCACTCGACCTTCTCAAACTCATATGTAAAGTGAAAAATGTGATATCACTTTATACACCATCCATGTAATACATGTGTATAAAGTATGACTTTTTACATGAGAGTGGAATTTTCAGAATAAAGAAACAAAACCTTGAATATCCTCCCCACACTTGCCAGCCAACCTCCTCCAAAATAAATTTTGATGAGAAAAGTGCAATATTTCTAAGCGTATTTGTTATTCACTTCCAACACTTTGCCTGGTCGTAAAATAGGAGTACATTCAGAAAACAAGCTGAAAAGAAAAAAAACATTATTTCCATACCTCCCTCTGTTATCAGAAATGTTAGTTAAATGCATCATTTACACCCCTGTGGGTGTTCATTCAGCATGTGGTAAGCCATCAAAAATGTAATAACCTATGAATTTTCAGATAACTTTAAATAATAATCCAACACACACACAAGGGGGAAGGTAGAAATAAGGATAACAGTAGGTCATGATATCACCCACTGGTCACAAAGTAATTTCAATATTACCATCAAAAGAATAACACTATTGACCATACCAACAAAGCAGCAATCTGAATATTGCCATATAAACACCATAGCATATATCAATAAACTGGGACAAAGGGAAGACATCTCAACAAGTATTAAAAAGAGAAATAGCTATGAACCTGGGCAGAAATGAGAAGCAACACAAGCTGACAACAAACAAATTCTAATACAACCAAACACACCTCATGAAAAATGATAGTTTAATCAACTAGCCAGCCATTACATTCTGCCTCCATAATGTATAAACACTTCTAAAGACCTAAAATCATGAAATTACTGCTATATTGTACGATGAAACAAATTGGCAAAAGACATGGTGTGGGTTCTGGCTGATTGACTACCAAGGTCACAATTATCACTCATCTACAAGTTACAACCAAGTAAAGTTTTAACACCTGAATCCATTCTAGGTATCAAGATAAATATTAAGCACAGTACTGCATGTATGGTCTCTGAAGTCAAGTAGAAAAATGGTGACACTGAAAAAACATCACAAATATTTAGAATACATAACAAGATATACTTATCTATAAGCAAAACGTAAAAACAAAAAGAAAGGGATACTGATCCTTATAGATGCCAATTGTTAACCATCAAGTGGCATGTCTGGGAGCCATGAAACTAAAAAATATATAAGCTTCAAGCAGTAAGTAGGAGGTGGGTTTGGTGATATCAGTTTGATGATGGCTGCCATTTGACAAGAGCAGACCTGTTCAGATGAGCACTTTACTGGGAACCTCATATAGTCATTCACAAAGTGGATGTTTAGGCTGCTGCAAACTCATCAAATATGAGCGTCAACAAGCCTAAGCTGATATATTACCAAGATACTCCCAGGAATTCACAGTCACTAATTCAGGTTGTCTGTAACAGACTTGGTAACTTAGCACAAGACAAAGCTACCTTTCACTAAAACTCCTACTGGAAAGACTTGATCTATCTATCCCATATTTCACTCAAGAAACAAGTAATCTCATGCTTATGGTACAGGCTGCTGAGGAGAGAATAATATTTACAACACTGTTTATAGTTTTCTTATAGCTATGCTTGAGTGTCTAAATGCTGTATCATGCTGAAATTATTACATGTGTAGCTGTTGCCTTATTGTTCTTTCATAGATCTTTGAAAAATATGAAAAACATCTTGCTGGAATACTGCCTACAAATATATCTGCTTAATCTCGGGTTAAATCTATACAAAACAACAATTTTACTATAGCATTGCAAGTAAAGCAGTGTTGGTGTTTAGAAGCTGGATGACTGGCTACCCTGAAAACTGGAACAACGGAAGGAGACTACACAAGCTACAGTGCAAGAAGCCTAGAGTGTTAGTCCCAGATTGCTCACACCCTAAAGCCTGTTGTACATAGTTAATGTTACCTAATTACCTAACTTGATCAACCTATAGGTGTAATTTTCACGTACAACATACCCTCTACACTATGAGGTAAGCCGTTTCCTCAAATTGAATCATAAAAGCTACTTTAAAACATCAATAAAAGAATGAAAGAACTTTAGGGCTTTTATCTCACAGGCTTAATATATCAAATTAATGCTTATTCAATTACAAAAGAATCCTAGAAATTCACAAGCATCATGCCAGAAGGTTTCCTTCACTTTTGGGGTTAATTATTTTTGTCTTTATTTCAGAAATGTTATCAAGAATTTACATTAAGGTTACTGCTATAACAGATTATACTGCTGTAAGAAAAGACTCCATAATGATTATTTGTTCTTAGAGAAAAACTACACAATGGAAAAAACAGAGATAATTCAACTTACAATCAAATAAATTAAGTCTGGGGAGGGCTACTATAAGTCAACTGTTTATTTGATTTTCTTTAATGTTAACAAATTGAAATTACCATGATGTTTGATGTTCATGGCACTTAAAGGTATATTACCCTGTAAGTTTAAATTTATGTTAAAAATGTTTAAATCAGCAGCAATAAATTTACAATCAGAAATCTCAAAGAATTACGTTATATCTAAATTGGTGAAAACCTTAATGAAAAATTACTATTTTAACATGATCTTTTCTGATCTTCAGCTTGGAAAACAATCATCTGACAAAACTTAAAAATAGTAACCTTTCAATTCTTTAATCATCTAACAACTTCCATAAAAAATAGCATTAATTTAAAATTATTTAGATGCAGCACATGGTTACTATGAAATGATACAGATTTCACTGTGCATAAACTTTTCTTATTTGTATTTTCATACTTTCAAAGTATAGTATGGCAATGTTTGAAACCAACACACTCATGCAAAACATATTTCAGATGAAAGTAAGAGAAATCATTGTTAAGATGCAAACTGAACTACACTTCATGCAAAATACACTACCTCAAAAATAATACAGCTTGGTTAGTTGCTTATCATTAGTAATCATAAAATCATCATAACTGAGATCCAGGGGTTAGAAGTATCTGATGAGGGATATCTGCCTTCTAGATGCTCAAGTTTCCAGTATGGCTGTTAGTAGTACTCAAGTTGTGACAACTGTTGAATTAAAATGCTCAGCTATTATGTCACTGTCTGAGAGATGCCCATGCTTGTAATCTTGCTAGTAGACAACAGTACGTCATGCAGGACTTATGTGGTGATATGTGACCACGCCAGCTGACCTGGTGGGCTGGCCCTTCCTGATGATTGGTTGCGTTGTCACGGCCATATCCCACCTGGGGAGACACACGCCACTGTTCCAGCTCGTTACGCAGCTCAGCCCGTCGTAGATCCACATCAGTCTTTTCTCGTCTTTGGTTCCATTCATGCCTGGCATGCTCTCGACCACTACTTCCAGAGGAGCTAACAGCATGTAAGTCTCCATCCAGAGATACCTGACGACGTAATTCACTACGCCCACTTTCACCAAATGACCGCTGGTGTTCATCTCCTATTTTAGCCATAAAATCTGTAAGAACAGGCTCACCAGCCACACTAGTTGTTACCTCAGAACGAGCTGCAGGAAAAGTTATCTCCACTTTGCTGTTGCGATAAACATCAGATCGACGGGCAAGCGCAACATCTGTATGCTGTCTTCGTAATAGCCCAAGTCGTGAATCAGATTCATTTCTTCTGTGAGCTCGTTGACTTAAATCACCATCACTAGACTGATGTATAAGTTGATGTGAATTTCGTTGCACTGGTTTAGGATCTTGAACTGGCCTACTGTCATGACCATTGGCAAATTCTTTACCTAATTTTCGTTGTTCATGATTTATGTTATTCCATGATGGACTAAAGTCTTCTCCACATTCATGATTATTTAAGCCACTAATTCGTCCAGGAGGATTTTCTACTTTTGTCATTGTCTGCTGATAATCATAATTTCTGTTGATATCATTATCTAAGTTCTCCACTTGTGCTGGCAGCACTTGTTGGTCTGCATCAGACTGATGCTGAAATTTGCAAACTGTTGCAGCACTTATATAGACAAGGGAAGGCAATTAAAAAGAAGCATGCAAAGATATATCCTCCACCTTTAATACTGTAGCACCATAGCCCTTGAAAAATTACTTCAAACCACTAAACAAAATATATAGAGGACTATTCCTAATTCTAATCAACTAAATCCAGTATATATTCAATATCCATCCACAAACACAATACTGTAATGGAAAACATGAAAATACAATAAAAACTTTAAAGAAAATAGTACATATAGACTGAAAATGTGAAATGGAACTAAAAAATGAAAAAAAAAATCCAATTACCAATTTCAATGCATACTTAATCTTTCAAGTCAAAATCCTTTAAAAAACATGATAACTTTAATTAGTTTATGTCTCTGATCAACAGTTTCTGAAGTTTGATTTTCTCAAACTCACCCATACACTCCACTCTCATTTAGGTGATGGAATTTTTCACATACTACAGCAATATTTCATAAAGACATGCCAGCCTCTAGATAGCAAAACTATCAACTCTAGCGAATAAAAGTATCATCTCTTTCATACAGCTAGCAGTGAATCCTCTTCATTTGAATACCTAAGGTTTAATATTTTAAAAAGTTCAATCATTTCATCCTTTTTATCCATTAACTTATTTTCTCAAAACTTAAATCTGGAGGCCTTGCCCTCTTGCACGAAATGCCTCATGTCTTAACAGTCTAACAGAAAGCAAGAAAAATGCAACAGCATACTGAGGAGTCTGACAGCTATGACTAGCTTTTGCCAGCTGATGCCATGCACCATTTGATGCCTCACAACAGTAGCATAAACAAGTACGTGACCAAGAGAAGATCTCTTACTCATTACCAATGTCAAAACGTGAAAAATATTTCAAATATCCAACCACACAGGAAGGTGCCACATAATTTGCCTGCTGTAGAATCATATTCAATATTACATTATAAATAATCACACATTTACATAATGCTGGCCAACACAAGAAACCTAAAAGCCTCACTTTGTATTCTTCCAAATTTTTTTTCATAAATGTTCGTATCCCTGGGTTTTACTGTGACTTATTTACTTCTACCTGTTCTTACTGGTACAGACACACAATTTCCTTTACAGAGCAAACTTTTCAGACAAGCCAAACAGTTCCCTTTAAAAACTAGACACATAAAAAAGTCAAGGTTTCCTAAATCTAAGACACAAATTGCATTTGCATAATACATAAACAATCTGCCTCGGTTGCAACAGTCCCAAAGAAGAAAAAACAATCTGCAAGTGGTCTACAATTATTAGTATATTGCAAGTCAGGAGACCTTGAGTAGGTCATCCAAATATCAACTGATTTGCATTAACACATTTCACTTCATAAGAAAAAGATTTATAACTTACTGGACGCATGATTAGAGTACGATCGCCAGATTCATCATCATCTGGTGTTGGAGGAAGAGGCCGATTAGGAGGAGGTCCTGTGGATACCAGAGGTCACCATCAGTATTTGCAAAAATTTTCATCTCAAACATCTGCCTATGAAGAAGGGAAAACAAAATGATACTTAATGGGAAGGGTTTCCTTTTGTTATGATAAATCAAATCTTATCAAAGTAATACCTAACTACAAAAATGTAATTGATCACAATACAGGAATCTAAAGAAACCTGAGAGACAGATAGATAGACAGATAGAAAGAGATAGAGAGAGAGAGAAATTAACTCTGATATGGGAAGGTTTTATGGCACTCACCACACATCTTGTTAGATGATTAAATCTTTCTGTTGTTGTTATAAAAGTTTCATATTTCTCTAAAGAGTGTAGTGAACAGTCATTTGAGCTTCCTGGCTATGATTTCATATATATTTTTGTATGATTTATTTTTGGTATGCCTCATGGTTTTCTTGATTCAATAACAGTATCTTCCTTGATGAGATCCTTCCAGGTTCAACACATCTTCCTTTATACCTTCAATTTGTTGCCAAGTACAGATTATCATATATCTTTCTCTTCTTTCCAGGTGATATAGTTCTACATCTTACAGCCTTTCAAGGTAATTTATATTTCATTCACTCTATTCTGCTCATTAGATGATCCCGAATTTTCTCTAATTTGCTTATATCTATTTGGTTTATTGATCACCATACCACATAGCATTCAATTTGCTTCTTTTACATATGTTAAACATTTTCATCTACTGTTTCGGTCCTCTTGTAGTGAAAATTCTCAAAATCATAATAATCATTACTTGACTCAACAGTACTATTTTTTAAATATGCTCTCTGAACTTTAGCTTTTTATTCCCGATGACACCCAAATCTCTGATACTAGTTTCACTTTTCAGCATCAGAATTAAGAGAGCTGACTTACTTAGAAAGGCTAGACTTTAAATATGCCCAACATGTCAGGGGGAAGGATGACCTGATCACAACTTATAGGTTTCTAAAGCAGATCAATTATGATGACAGTGTTTAGTTCTTAAAGGGATGTAAGGATAGAGCAACTAGGGAACTTAACATGAAATTAAGCAACTGACTTGTAAAAAAAAAAAAAAAAAAAAAACACTTTTACAGTAAAAGAGTCATGGACAACAGGAAAAACATTGTTAAGAACATGGTAATCCATAGAGCATAAATAAATTGTGTGACAGAGAATGTCCAAAGAGATGGGGCCCCATGGGTGTAAAACTCCCTTTCCGTACAGTAAAAATAGGTAATTACATACACACACACAAAAAGACATTTATTTTCTAATCTTTTAATATACCGTGTTAAGTCTCATGTCACAATGCTTGCTTTGCTGTGTGTGTGTCTAGTTTGACTGCTGAGCTCAATGTCAGTTTTTACATTCTATATCTGTATGTTCCCAATTCATGGATAGAAACAGTTTTAACTTTGGATTTTACCTCTTGTTCACGTAGCAGAACAAAGCTACATTGGGGATACATTTTCTGTCGAGCCCAGATTACTGTAAAAAGTACTGTCCAACATATACAGTATGTAATGCAAATATTGCAGTAAGAAACACCAACTTGAATTACAATGGTGATGCATTCATGGTAAACCTAGCTTACCAAAAACAGTAAATGAGGGAACCCATTCTATGTAAGACTTCAATATTATAAAGTGGGGTTAGGTTCCTGGGGCAAATTTCTCAATTCAGTTTTCACTCCAAAATGTGGATACAATGTCAGCGTAATAAGGCACACTATCAATTTATGTTCTAAACAAAACTTAAGCACACATATAGACATTAAAAATGACTATGCTATCATTTACCTAAGAGATATGATACGCTCGTGAACGTCAGCCCAGCCAGCCCATATAACCCCAAATCCATAATTACAACCTGTTCATAACATTCATAAGAAGCAAATTCATATAAAATGCATCCAAATACACAGTGTTAAATGTAAATATAAAACATGTGTACTGTTACTACTGTTTAAAAAACAAAAAAGCTGATGGCGGTGAAGGGTGGTCCTGGAGTATTTGTTGAGAATATTTCAAAAACAGTATAAAAAGCATATTAGGACAGCTGCAGTGCTACGGTTAAACAGTCACAGCCATTCAAACCAAGTGCATCACAGCATCACAGGAAATGAAAACTTGAAGACACATGAAGGCACCAAAATCTTAGCATACCAATGACCCAATGAATCATCCACTATTTCCTTTTCCTCTTCTCCTCTTAAAGACTTAAGTATTCCTTCAACATTTTATGTAAAATCACTCCTCATGGTCTCTTGATATGTCTAATTATGATGACTGGCTATTGCCGACGTGAAACTTCCACAACACCTTGTCTTTTTGCACTGCATAGCATGACGGGTCCAAATAGGGTGCAAACACTGCATCCTACCACAAATGTTTTCTCTAGGTAACTAAGGGTATTTCTGAGCACTAGTTCCAGTTGCAAGGTGACATCTAGCATATGTACATACCTCTAGTCAGTAATCACTAGTTCTTTAAAATGAAGGCAAAATTCAGAACAGATGGTACACACTTGGTTAAGACTCTATCAATCAGTCGTTTGCTGTACAAGTTTTGAACTGAAATGGTTAAGCAATTACTTCCACAAACTTTTCAGTTCCTGACTACCTCCACATCAGCAGGCATTTACGACCCAAAAGCAATACTCAAAAATTACTCTAAACAGATTTGCATGTTGGTTTGGCTATAACCTAAGTGAATGCAGCACTACTTACAGTATGAAAACAGAACCAGAACCATGTACACTAAAGGGAAATTAAGGTTATGAAGCAAGAAAATAAAGTTACATAAAATAAAAGGAACAATGAATTATCAAGAGAAAATGGCCATTTGAAGAATACTGTGCTGCAAGAGTGTACACAGCACACCAATAATGCTACTGTAAATGAGGCAGCAGAAAACAAGGCTTTAACCTCTCTCACAGTTGTGCTTCCAAAGACAACTGGACCCAGCCAAAATGTTACTCACAAAGTTTTTAGATTTTATCATTCACTAATGATATAAAGCAATGGTCTAAGTTTCTAGCAAAGTCATTGAAAATACACATAAGTCAATACATATACTCTATCATAAAATGTCCTTATCTAACTTTGTCATTATCACAGTCAACATTCAGGGACAGTGGACATGAAATTCTTCAGTACTAATTAAAGCAATCAATTTATCCATGCGATGTACCTTGAAATACATCATACTTGGTGATCTTTTCTATCAGTTTATATTAATGGGATGATGAAACTCTCTGAAACATCTACTTTTAGAATATAACTAAGAACTTTTTGAAATCTATTTACCTTGTAATGCGGTGTGTGGAAGGGCACCCTCTGGAGGCCTGAAAGTGGAATAGTCGAACCTGTTTAGCAGGAGAAGAGTGGAAGGTTGGCCCATTAGTGCGTTAGTGGGTTATCATCATCCACACCAAACACCAGAGGGCATGCAAAGCTACATGTCAAAGCTACTTGAAGTAATACTAGCTCTTGAAATCAAATTAAAAAAAATTACTATGGTTATCATTTTCAGATCAGAGAAAATGCAACAACCATTTAGACAAAACATGACAACTATATAAATTCAAAAGAAGTCAAGACAAAAAAGCTACTAGAGGGAAAAGCTGAAAACAAGCAACTAGCATTAGTTTCTAGTTCAACTGGCTGACTTATACATATTCACTGGTAAACATTTTGGGGGAAAATTAATTTGGGATCCTATGTAAAAATGAACGGTACCTAAAAGTATATATCAACCAAGCTTCATCTTCATTCTAGAAAAACAGAATAAAGGTTTAGCATAAGTAAATCCTTATTATTGATAAATTTCTTTCAATTTTTGATGCAGGACACTTTTTATGCTTATATATTATGATAATGGATGAGGTGTTACCAGACTCGTTCTGCTTGTGGTTACACTGCATGTGAAAATCATCTTCAGCAAGGCTTATCAAAGTCAGTTGATGAAAAAGAAACAGTCTCAGTGAGTTGTAGGAGCCCCATTAAAGGGGTCCAGGGGATATCCATCTTTTCTTTCATACTATTCGCCATTTCCCGCGTTAGTGAGGTAGCGTTAAGAACAGAGGACTGGGCCTTTGAGGGAAT
>JAUTXX010535047.1:0-10854 GCA_032273605.1 Panulirus laevicauda | reverse complement strand
GTTTGTGTGTGTGAACACATATACAACCAGGTTTACTTCTACGTTAAAGAAAATGAGAAGCTGTCTAAAGAAAATGCAAATTCTGATCCTTGGTAAAATCAAGGTGACAGCTCGTACCTTCTCATCAGAAAACTTGGTGTGTGTGATTGACTGTACGTGTCTTACGACTGTAGACAAACTTATGAATGTAAATGATGTTCTCTTTATACATGGGTGTATATATGGCGTAATATGATAGGGAACGACGTATACATAAACAAGACCCTTAATTCTGCCAAAGGGATTTTTATAAATAGCAACATCAGAGCACCTTCACTATAAGTATATGAATGTTATTGAATTCATGCCTCTTCTGTGATCCCTTGTTTTCGATTTAAGCATATAGAAATGTAATACCTTTTTTGTCGGTATTGCTCGAACGTACGGATGCCTGTAAGTGCTGTACATTTCATACTGACTTTCCAATATGAGAGATTAGTCGTTTCGTGAAGACTGTTAATCATAATACGGTTTCCAAGTACTAACCAGAGCAATATTATCAGTGTTCTATAATGACCTAACTGATTTTTCTTTTGAAATTCTCATCAAACATTTTGGCAACCTCTAAAAGCTGCTTCTGAGCTGGTGACCTTTGTCATATGTCTTGTTGTCATCCTAAAGAGACATGTTCAGGTTCTGTGGTCTTTATGTTAACCAGAACCTCAGAAGTGAAGTTTTCAGCACTCGTTTCTCTGAGGTCTACTGGAACCTGAACTATTTGCTTGAAATACAAGTGTTTCTGTTATGGGGTACTGAGGTGTGGCCCTGTGGTACCGAGACGTGTATTATGTTATGGGGCACTGAGATGTAGACCTGTGGCACTGAGACGTTTAGCTTTTGGTGTCCGAGGTCCGTAGAACCTAACACCCTGAGGTATGCCACATCTTGAGGGATATCTCTAAGGTAGCTTAAGACTTAAGGCCTTGGTCATCCTGAGGACTGTGAGGGATGTAGATGTTCCAGTCCGAGGTCCCTGAGATCTGTCAATGCTCATGGAATGTTGTTGTGTCTGTAAGTTTTAGTATTCTGGATGTCTAGGGATTGCTAAAGCCTCGAGTGTAACGTTTGATGTGGTAAAGTCTTTAGGTTTTATGAACCTGAGATCTTTTAGTCATATATTTAATCTTGAGATAGTAAAGTCGTCATGTCCTGGGATCTATGAGAATCTGTTATTCTTGAGGTAGTGAAGTTTTCAGGTCCTGCCTAGCACAGAGATAATGAAGTGTTAGTGTGTCAGGGTTCTGAAGTTCTTACAAAGTCGTGCAGGTCTTGTCTGAGTGTCGTGTAGTTAGATCGTTCAGACACGCAGCTCCGGTACTGTAAGGAGGTAGAATATATACGTCAGCCTCGTAACGCCTTTCACAACTGCTTTTGTTTTCATGTATACTCAGGCTTTAGGCTGTGTGCTTTGAACGCTAATCTTACAGTCAGAATACGAATTTTGACTGTGGTATCATGTTAAAGTAACGAGCTTTTAAATACACATCATATCATCGATACGAGAATCTTCTCCTAGCTGGCCACTGCATGGACATGACAAATCTCTAAAATCGTCATTTTCAAGAAGAAATTTGCAAGTGCTATTTCGATAAACAAGCGTCGTTTCAACGCATCAAGATCAAAATGAGATGATCTACCTTGGTAGAAACCGTTAATAAAAGCGGTAGAACGGTCTCCATGACCAACGTAGATCACTGAAAAAGGCAGTTCGTGCTGTAACGTGGACGGTGAAAGTCGTAATATTGTCGAGGGTTTGGGGTCGGTTAAAGATGAAATTTCTTTTCTAATAAAAGTCGTATATTTGAGAACAGCTGGTAAGGGGGAGGTATCTAAGAGAGGTGGGGTTAAAGGAATATTGAGCAGGGATGGAGGTGCAGGGTCTAAGAAGAGAGGGTAAGCCAGGGAGGGGGCTTAATGGGAGGAATTAAGACAAGGAAAAGAGATGAGAGACCAGATAAAGCAAAGATATGTTAGCATGAAGTAAGAGCACGCGGGAAGAATGGAGAGGGAATTGAGGACAGATGCATAGGGGAAGATGCATTTGATGAAAGTGTGAAAATAAAGAAAACAGAGCATCAGAAAGCTAAGAAATGTGTTGAAAAAATATTAATCTTTAAATGTTCAAATAAATTCCAGTTTATTAAGAAGACCGAAATGCATTCGGGATAAACTCAAAGGCTGGAAAAGTCAAAATGGATCAGGAAGGAGAAAGATGAAGTTAAGATACTGAGAAAAATAGGTAAAGAAGCGTCCAAGACGTGTAGATGCAATCGAGAAAGGCACGAACCTCCTGCTGGCATGATAGAGAAATCCAGATGAGTGTAACATGAGGTAAATACAGGTATGGCCTGACCGATTTTAATGAGTGTGTAACGAGAATGGTAAAGAAGGTTCCTAAATAAGGGACGCATTGTGTGTTTTATGGACGAATAAAACTGAATGTAGAGATCAAGAGTAATGGATCATAGTGTCTCTGGCTGTGTGGGATGATGACTGATATGAGGATGTCTGTCATAGAACAAACATTCTAGTATCCTTAAAACTATATCACAAATGAAAGATAAATAGTCTGGAGAGCAGAAAGAAAATAGGAGGTGGATATATACGTTAGAATGAGATAAAGCAGAGAGAGAAATGAACAGCAGTGTCAGAGGCCAGGAAACCAGACAATAAGATATTCAAAAAAGAAAATGATAAAACGAGGAAAGATAGATGCTGTAAACAAAAGCTATTGAGAACGCAAGAGTTATCATAACAGTAGAGGTAAAAAAGATCATGCAAAGGAAATGTGCATAAAAAGGGTGAAGAGGAAGAGGGGTAGATGAAGCTGGCAAAAGCTGGGACAATCGTGATACGAACTTCTCTCCACCCAGACAAAGAATCTTAAGAAGCTTCATGACTTATGAGGGAAGTCTAGAAGACTTGGAGAGAATGGAGAAGACTTGATGATCCCAGATGAAAGGGAAATGTATATCGAAATATAGAGTCTCTCTCTCTCTCTCTCTCTCTCTCTCTCTCTCTCTCTCTCTCTCTCTTACTCATCATTTATCCCTCTCTATCCTCTTTCTTTACAAGCTCTTCTCCAGACTTCTTGCTGCTCATTTTTTTCATTCACTAAGTCATTCTAACTTTTGCTTCGTCTGGCAAGGTCACATGGCAGCGCTACAATATTTTCAGTGTTTAACTTCTATTTGGAAGCTCAGGAAGGACGGAAGATACATAAGCTTCAACTTGCACTCCAGACACAGCTCGAGAACGAAGCTGGACGACTCGCTTATGTATGTTAATGAGAACTTGGATGTCTACATTCAGTCCGCCATCGATACATTGGATGTGTCAAGTGCAGGGGATATCTCAGGAATGTATACTTTATTTATGTTAAGATTTTCAGAATAATTTGAATAAAACGCTGTCTTTCTTATTTGCATATTTCAATGCTTCGTGTTTTCATATCATGAAAATAAGTAGCTATGAATGTATTGAGGAAATGACTTAATTTTACCGTATATGGCGTGTGGTTATTGTGAGGATAACGAAGAGGAAAGATTATATGACTAATAATGAAAGAAAAGAATAATAGGGGTAGTTGCAGGTGAAAAAATCAAAGTGATGGAGTTAAGATGAAATAGAGACTTGGAACAATGACAATAATGATAGCAATAACAAGGAAAGTAGGAACAAGAGGAACGATTGGAGATTATGAGCTTAAAGGAATAACGAAGATGAATTACAGAAACTGTTTTAGTGACAAGGAACTGAGAATTGAACGAAAACTATAGTGGAAAACTCATGTAACGCGGAAGGAACTTAAAAAGTATTTGATATAACGAACTTGCAACCTTTGTGCTTTTACAAGAAAATCAAGAGCTGTGTAAAGGAAGGAACACACATTCACAAGACTGACCAAGTTCCTCTCCGATCTTCCATTTCCAATGTGGCTAGATGGAAGGAGGACTGGAGTACTAGACAGAGGGAAGTGGCAGAAGTTGAGGAGAAAGAGGGGAGAGTTACAGGAAGGGGAAGACGAAAAGGAGAGAAAAGGAAGTAGTAGTTGTTTGGGTAGAGAGAGGGAGGGAAGGAAGGAGGATGTATCCTGCTGTATCTTGAGCTTAGTACTTGAGACTGCCGGAACAAGGGGTCGGGGTCGCGCCCCACCTGAAAACCCACCCAGATCTTGGTGTTAAGGTGATGCTAGGCCTGGCGTGTGGGAGCAGAGTGGGAAGAGGGAGGTGATGGTAGCGTGGGGAGACAGGGAGACAAAATAATAGGGTATGTTGGGAGAGGTAGGGGAGTGTGATGCTAATGGTCGGGAGACGCTGAGGCCAGGGAGAAGGGGTCAGTGGGAAAGACGGTTTGTATCTGGACACAAGGACTGAAAGAAACATTTTAGAATGCTGGGAGGAGATTGAAGTATGGTGCATGAATAGCAACACAAAGAACAACTATAAAATGTTCATCAACACTTATGAAACTCTTGACTTGCCTGAACGAGACCTCAAAACCAGCATCACAACAGTACTGACAAGGGAGCCCGAGGAGGGTGCCAGAATAACTAAAGTGGTTAAGATGAACCTCTGAGGAGATACGAGAAAGTGGACATAGTAATGAACTATGAGGGTGTGATGAAATCATGACATTCTTGAAGACGTGTGTTGTAAAGTGAATGGTATTCATAGGCTCCAGACTCTTGTAGAAAGAAAAGATTTGGACAGAGAGTGGAGATTGCCTCTGAGTGGGACAAGTGGCGTTCCATGTACGTTGGGAGAGAAGACCAAAGATGATGTGAAAGCATGGGGTGAGTATGTGTGTATGAGGGCGAGGGAGAGCAAATATGAACCTAGAGGACTCTTGCCGCTGCCAGAGAATTTGGAGGAGCCCTCGGAGGGTCCCACTGATGCGAGTGGTGGAATCCTCAGAGAGGTTATACTGCTGTGAGTGACGGAATCCCAGGAGAAGTTGTACTGCTGTGAGTGATAGAAACCCTGGAGAGGGTATACTGTTATGAGTGATGGAAACCCCGGATAGGTTATACTGTAAGTTTTTTCTATACGCATTTGTTTCCACATGTTGTATTTAGATAGTAATTCATACTGACCTTCATGATATTAACGTGGTTCGCGCTTAGTGCTTTCCCTTACTTTTATATGCTATGTGCTGTATTTTTTTTAGTGCTTTTTTATATTTTGTTTGCGTTTTTACATATCATATCCATGTTTTGTGACGTGGATTTTTTCTCTTTTTGTAGATTCCTGATAATGCCTCCGTGAAAGCGAAAGCTTCATCAAAATGAATGGATAATTATAGATAACGTGTGTTTAAGCACCCACCTAATGGTAGAATAATACTGAGAAAATCAGAGAAAATAAGAAAGAAGATTGATAACTCTAAAGATGCTGTCGTATTTAATTGTGTATTTACATATATATTCATATATATGTGGGCACACACAAACGCAGACTTTATGTAAAAGACATTTAGGAAGAAAAGATATATTTGCATACTTACTGTGATTGATGCTACGCAGAGAAAAACAAAATAGCGAACACAACTCATGCCCCAGCTGGAGGAGGGAGAAGGGAAAGAAATAGAAGATATTTTAGAGGGAGAGGGGAGGGAAAGTGTAGCGAGGGAAGGGAGGGAGTGTGTGTTGAGGGAGGGAGGGAGAATTTAGTAAGGGAACGGAGGAAATATTTGGCGAGGGAAGGGTGGCAGGGTGTGGTAAGGGACGAGAGGAAGAGTGTAGTGAGGGAACGAAGGGAGTATGTGGTGAGGGTGTTGTCAGGGGAGAGGGTGTGAAGGGATGTGCGGTGAGGAGAAAAAAAGTGAAAGAGGAGAAATGGCAGAAGCAGAAAGTATGATGGAAAGACTTTATGACGCAAGAGTGAGGGAACACAAGTAAGGCCAGAGTTGAGGGGAGGTGGAGAGCGGTGTGCAGCGAAGGTAGGAGGAGAGCGAGGTGTGATGATGGGAGGTGGAGAGCGAGGTGAGGTGAGAGGAGGAGGAGAGCATGGTGTGATGAATGGAGGTGGAGAGTGAGATGCGGTGAGAGGAGTGCGAGGCTCGGTGAGAGGAGCAGAAGAGTAACGTCCGGTAAGGGGAGGAGATGAGCGAAGTGCGGTAAAGGATGGAGAGGGAGTTGCGATGAGGGGAGGAAGAGAGGGAGGTTCTGTGTGGAAAGGGGGAGAGGGAGGTGGGGAGAGGGGAGGGAAGGATGGTATGGTTGGTAGTGTGATGCCACAAATAACTGTATGGGTGTAGGGAGGGATGTGATAAGAGGAAGTTAAGGCGGAGTAAAGGTTGCGTGCTGGAGAGTGTGTCACTGTTGACATGTTTGCTCTGGATACATATGTTCGTAGGTTCGTGTACCATGAGTTGAACCTTTCAGAACTACATAACGATGTTTGAGCATTTCGTTTTTACACCCGTGTCATCAGTCGAGAATCTGTCTCTTTTAACTTCTTTCATCTCTAAAACTTAAAGAAATCTATTTCTTCGATATTAACGTCACATTCTTACTTTCATATACTTTTTTTTTCTGATGTCAGAGTATATAAGATTCTAACAACTTCCTACAATTTGTGTCGCCGCTAATCCAGTATACGTGTATTTACATGTGTGTATACATGTGTATGATTATGTGTACACATTGGTTTACACATACTCGTATGTCTTTGTTTGAAATTATGTATCCGACCATCAATTTTCTGACGTCATTGACCATTGCGCTCTTTCCTTAGTGTTTTTCCCAATGACCATGAGACTTGGTGAGTCTATTGGCCACTTGAGTGGCCATTTGATCTTTCGTCTCAGGAAACAGCAAGTGTGTTAAGCAAGGTTAGAAGTGTTCCAGGGTTATATTGTAGTTATACTGTATAATGACAGACAGACAGGCATTTCCCACCAGCTCGATGTCTTATGGAAGAAGTTAATATAAAGCAACTTCGTAGTGAAGTTTGTGGTTTGGGCTGGAGTGGATACTGGAGTCTCTCCACGCAGAACACTCAACATCCTACGAAAGTCATTTGTTAATATTTCAGTTTTACAAACCTATATTATGTAATATATTTAGAACATCAGGTACGGCTACAAGATAACACAACACAGGATAACCTGATTTACCGTACCATTAGATATATTTGGATGATCTTGTTCAAGATAATACTAACCGCATCTAGTCTTATCTCCTGTGTACCGAGGCCACCAACATTCAGGTCTTGCGTCGAGCATCTTATGGCTTCTCTTTACAAACTTCTCTGAAAGATACTCCAAAAATAGAACTGTAGGAGAACAAACTTAAAACTTACGATCGTAGAAACTTTTAATGACCAGTCTTAACACGTTTTATACTGGGTTAAATAAATAAAGGCTGAATTATGACGTAAGGTTCAACATGCAACAAAAGGCTTTACAAAAAGGATGTAGCAGCATTTACTGGAAGGTATGAGCCAGCGTTTGTAGGAAGATACAAAGCAGCAATGATTTAAGAAGGTATGAAACAACATGGATAGGGAGGTATGAAATAACGCTGACAGGAAAATATGGAGTGGACAGGAAGAAGGCAATAGAGCAGGACAGGTAGATGTGATGTGAAGCCGGAAATTTGCCGTTAGCATGAAAACATGCACAAGTTGATAAAAAAATCAAACTTCATTTTCAGCGGATGTCTTTAAACAAAAGAACTGGTAGAAGTTCCTATAATGGTATTGCTATTATCTCTGAAAGAAGTAAAGCCTACAGAAAAGAAAATAGAAATTTTGAAAGGGATGAATAACAAGCCTTGATTAAGAGTACCAGTTTTAAAAAGCAAGAGGAGACATAAGAGTACTAATAAAGATTGTATAAGTAACTAATTAACCAGTGGATACAAGATAGAGGAAACTAACACGTGGGCTGGAAAAATGAATAAATTAGATTGTTGGGACGCGCACTGCGAGAGATATGGTAGAGGAGGACTTGCCAGATCACACAGAAACGTTATGTGTTATGGAAGGGAGGGAGATCCACAGTTATAGTGATGCGTAGAGGGAAACAAGAGTGAACCACTTGAGAGGAAAACTATCAGTAGGATGAAACTACCATTTATTAAGTTGGGAGGGTATGGTGGAAGAGGGTGAGCAAGGATAGAAATGAGACGGAGGGAGAAGATCGTTTAGAAGACCCAAAAGAGGCAGGAATAAGGTTGATGTAGCTTAGTCGGAAATTTTGAATGTCTAAGAGAAGCAGGAATAGGGATGAGGAGGTTGAGTGAGCGAGAAATGGAAGGACACAGGAGCTATGATGGGATGGGGGCGAGGGGGAACATGGTTTATGCGGATGCAGGAACGGTCAGCTTAAATCTGGAGAATCCTATTATGAATGCAGGTACATGAGGCTGTTACCTTTAATACTATTGTTAATGTATAGAAATATAGCTCTATGGTTGGAAGTTGTTAGGCTTTTTCTCCTTATGCCTGCGGGAAGTTTGTGGTTTAATATAAAAAGCATGTAAACAGAGAACTGGAGCTTATACTTTAAGCTACACAGATATGTGTATCCTCTTTAATGTCAACAAGACGGCGTTGTAAACTAGAGAGGAAACTGGTACATACTGACTGCATTTATAGCTGTTGCAGCAGCTCTAGTGGACTCTCACCTTCAAGCTTTCTTTGCAACGTTTAACTCCCATGATAGTATTTGGTCTTGCGTCAGGCAGTATGTTCAGTACCCCACCGGGTGTGCGAGAGAGTATTTCATTTTTCAAATCTGAGAGATGTTGTATTACATATGAGAGGAGGCCAACAGTTGGACAAACTCGAAACAAGCACCAGATAGTGTTCTGTCTGAATCTAAAAAAAGGAAGGAAAGTGACACGACACACTCCCATAAACTTATTACAAAACACCGTAGCATTGCTAACTGTAATAGTAGTAGTAGACTTGCAATGCGGTTCGGCTGCTCAACAAAACACCTTGGAGTTCTTATAGATTCTGTTGCCTTGGCAATACACAATTGTGCAGATGGTATATCAGCCGCAAATTTCATTTCATTGTTAACAGTGGTGAAAACAGCTCTCTGGGGAGGAGTTGTTTGACCATGGACTTATCGGTTTCTTTCTGCAGTAAAATGCAGCCAAAGTTTCGTGTGTAGCTCTCCTTTGTGGGTCTTCCTGTATGGTTTACCCCCTGATGATTCTCCCCTGTAAGTCCTGCTCTGTGATTCTTCCTCTTTGGGTCCTTCACTATATTACATTACCTGTTGGTTTACCATTATGAAAACCTGCTCTGTAGATCTTCCTGTGTGGTAAGTAGTCCTTTAGTGCACGTTCCTCCCTGTGGCTCCTCTCCTGCAGCGACCCTTTGTCGATCGTTTGTTGTCTCTCACTTCTGCGTATCACGTTAGCCTCCTCTTCCTGTACTACACACCATGGCAGCTCCCTCTCCACCATTAGCAAAAAATCACAACTTTCGGCAAAGACTGGGAGTATAGTTAGGGCGTCTTTGAACTGTAACTTCCTCAGCAATTTCGTAAACTATCGCAAATCAGTGTATCTTGGATACTTTCAAAGAAAAGTATATAATTACAGCATTAGCATCCTTGACAATAGTAACCATTTGCCTTTTTTCTGTGTATTTGTTTAATTTACGTCATATCTTATATTCAGTTCACCAAAGCCAGTGGCCCAAATGATCAAGTGTTCGCACTCTCTTCCGTTTTCCTTTCACGAATGATTTTCATAATGAACTTCTCAGACACTTCCTGGTGGCCTTTGGTGAACTTTCGAATGAGTGATCTTTGCAGCAAGATCATTTATATTTTACAAAGAATGTCGCTATGCCATTCAGGATGGTCGCTGTTACTACAGGTAGACAAAGTGACCTCCATGGACCTCAAAAGTCACGACTCATTCTAGCGAAGAGTAACAAAGCAAGCACTTGGACCAGTAAGTAATCTATATAAAAGATGTCTTACTCTCTGGGATGATTTTATTCCCTGTACATAAGCTGCAAATATAAATGCAGAGAAATGCATTCTGTCATATTTCTTGCGTGGATCATCCTGCGCAGGCTGAGACTAAAGTTTGTTTAGAAGAAGTTCTGAAGATCAAGGACGTATAGTTCACGATACAAGCCTATGTAAGCTCAGGTTTCCTTTTCGATTTGACTAATTTGCAGTCCCTGCTTGAAACAGAGCCTCGTAAGCATAATTGAATGGCTTGCTTCCGTGACATCTATGGAGGCTCCCTTGGGAGTCTAACCCTGTCAAACCTTTCTTGGAGTCAGCTCCTGTTGATCATCCTTTGTAAGTTGTACTTTGTTGTATTTCCTATGTGGGTCCTCTTGTAGGTTCTCTAGTCTTTGCCATGCGATTTCCTCACTTTTGGAATTTCCAGTTTGCTTCCTTCCATGTACCTTCCTCTTGTTTATGTCATCGTTTGTGGATCCTGAAGTGTGCTTCCACTCATGTCACTCTTTTGTGAAACCTTCTGTAGATCCTTGTATTTGGTCTTATAACTTGTGTCTTCCAACATGAGTTTCCATCTAGACCTTGTGTAAGTTTTCCCGTTTGGGCGGTTATCTGTAGATATTCCACTACAGATTGTCATATTTGGATCCTCTCGCTAGCCCCATCTCATTACGTATGTGGCTGGACTATTTACACTTGCATCCTGATATTTCGAAAAATCTTCGTCCTAGTTAGGAGGAAAAATAAGTAAAAGGAACCAATGAATAGAAGAAATCTAATACTTGTAGCCTTTATAATTGAAATTTCAAACTAAGGATTCGCATTGTAATCATGAAAATGTCCTGAGAAGGGACAGCGAGGTAACCAAAAGTT
>JAUTXX010535036.1:0-10854 GCA_032273605.1 Panulirus laevicauda | reverse complement strand
AGAGAGAGAGAGAGAGAGAGAGAGAGAGAGAGAGAGAGAGAGAGAGAGAGAGAGAGAGAGAGAGAGAGAGTGTTGAATTGATATATCAAGTGTAAGAAGGATGTCAGTTTTCACATTCTCTCTCTCTATCTCTCTCTCTTTCGCTGAAGGGGACTATAGCAGGTGGGATCAGTGTCTAAGGAGGGACTTTCCCCTTTATGTTTATGAAGTTTCCTCACTCGTACCTGTCCCATGTTTGGTGGCACTGATGGAGGGTGGCACTGATGGAGGGTGGCACTGGTGGAGGATGGCACTGATGGAGGGTGACACTGGTGGAAGGTGGCACTTGAGAGACAGTGGCACTGGGAAGGGTGATGCCCGGGAGGGTGGTACTGGTAAGAGTAACACTGGGCAAGAATGTCATTGGGAAGGATGACACTGGGGAATGGTGACACTGAGAAGGGTGGCAATGGTGAGGGTAGAACTGGGAAAGGATTGGTCTGTGTTGGCATACGATACGTCATTCCTTTTTTTTTTTTTTACTTTTTCTCCACAGATGAAAACAACGCTTTTATTTTGTCATTTTCAAAACGATTTTTTTTCTTCTTGTTATTGCAATCTCGTGTAATCTTACTGTTTCTTATTTTCCTCAGTCTTCGAACCCCTCCCCACCTACTTCTAAATAGAGTAATCACCCACCCACCCATCTCCCCAGTCCTCTAACCCCTCCCCACCTGCACTCATCACCCACCCTCCCCTGATCCTCCCCCCACCACCAGCCTCCACCGTTACCTGGTAATTCATTTCTAGTTTTTTTTTCCAAACAAAAGACGAGAACTCTCTCCCCTCGCGAGGCCAGGCTACTGCCACCACCTGATCCAAGACCATCAGGTATTGTCTGTCTGTCTGTCTGTCTGTCTGTCTCTCCTACCTAAATCTCAGGTGGACAAATCATACGAAGGTTTATCAAGACTAAGTGGTTACTGATAATCATAAGACCCTGATCCAACGGTGATATTGTCTGAAGACTTTAAACTTGTCGAATAACATGAGAATTCATAACTGAACAATGCATACAGGTAGGTGATCAGGGGATGGAGGAGACTTACAGAAGAGAGGAATGGTTCGACCTGGGACATCTGACCGTATTCTGGTGAAAAACAGGAGACTCTGATCCACCTGACCTTCTCGTACTCGACTCAGTCGTGGAAGTGAGGATGTCGGTATATCAGAGCACAACATTATACAAGTAACTACAACCTGGAGTATGATAATGGTGGACGACGATATAAACATGACACAGTACAGAACAGTGTCAGAAGGCTGAGTGAACTGGACTGCCATTTCAAAGGGATAGATAAAAAGAAATAAATGAAGCAATTGCAGTTGTAAATCACAATGATGAATCTGAAGGTAATGGCATATCTACCAACACAATAATGTTCAGTGCGAGAATACGAGAAAAAGAGAACGGTTTAGTACACATTACCAGGAAAAATAGTGGACAAAGGAAGATACTACAAGACAGAATAGAAGAAAATGGAAATAAATCCGATAAGTAAGGAAAGGCAAGAAGAGCTTTAACAAAAAGTAGGGAAAGCTGACAAATGGAATCACAGAGAAAAGAACAAAGAGTGAAAGAAGAGAAAGTAATCAATATCATGGAACAGATGTCATCACAAGTGTTACCCTCATGTGTGAGTAAAGTGAGGAACGGAGAAAAGTACCTGAGGTTGTGCCTCACAGAGGTGGGGAACAGTATGAAAATAAACCCCAGGAAAATATGTAAGATGCTAACTTATCTATGTATGTCAACAGACAGTACAAAAACTAAATGAAATTGTGGATAACGAGACATTGAACCAGTCTGACGAGAATGCCGTTACAGATGTTGAACTAACAAAAAAGACACGTAAGTAAAGGAAACTTGGGCACCAGAAACGGATGAAACTTCAGCTGTTTTCCTTTAAAAGACAAAGATGATAAAAGCATGGCGGAGATTCGTAGGAAACTGCCTACTTGTCACAGAAGATGATCTAAGCTTCTGGTGAAACAATACTGTGGAGTGAGCTTGACAACAGATGTAATACAAGTCTTTGAACGAGTAATGAAGAAAGAAATTACAATACCTGTCTGATCATATCAACAAAGGTCAACATGGATTCATACCAAGTAAAAACACAAAAATTTCTCACTATATTGATACATATACAAACGGATACAGAGGAATGCAAACAGCAACACACTACTGGGTCACTTCGAGGCTGCATGTCACAACAGAAACAGAAAAGAAACATCTGTAAACGTTCAGTCTAGCAAGCTAAGTATCTCGCGGCCAAACCCATGATCAAAGTTGGTGACACATAAAGCAGAGACAGAATGAACCCCAGGACTGGTCCCTGCGGCACACCACTTGTTACGTCTGACCATTGTGAGGCTTGACCATTGATCACTATTTTCTTTTTAACGGCTAGTTTACATCAATTTTCTACCCACTCTAGGACAAGCTATTCTATAGCATGTGACTTAACTTATGTTTGTAATGTTTGATGCAGGATTTTAGCGAATACTTTCTGAGAATCTGAAGAAATGATATCAACTGCTGATTTTTCATCACGCAAGTTGAAACTCTAATGTAAGGAGTGAAGATGGATTTTACATTTCTTGGCTTTCCCAAGTCGTGTCCTTGACTTTGCTCGAGGAAGTAGCGAAACAAAGCTTAAAAGACAAGCGTAAAAAAGTGACTCGAAAAGTTTCTAACAGAAAATTCAAAAATTATAGGTAATGGCAAAGCGACTGTATGCCTGACGAAGATTTATTTACAGCTCTATCAAAAAGAATAGTTTGTAATGATGTCAGACACAGACAAAGTGATACAAGAAAGTAAAGTCCGATGCTTAGCAGATGACTTCCATAATTAGTAAACGATAACATCAGAAGAAAAACAAAGAGAAACCAGAGGAGAGAAGTAAAGCAAGTGTCATTATATGAAGAGAAACACGCAAGAAAATGTAATGAAATTCAACCCAGAACACTAAGATGATAATGGTTTGATTGATTGGCTGTAAATGATGACAGTAACAAGGATTCGATAAAAAAGAAAATAGACTGAAAGTAAAGAAAATGTTGAATATGAAGGAGTCATCGTAGAGGAGAAGGTAGAATATGAAAAGCATATTGAAAGTATTGTATTAGTAAGTCAGGTTATGATCAGTGTGATAATGTTAGAACTTTCACAACGAGAGATCGAAAGTTGATGATGGTAATGTTCAGTGTATATAAGAAGCAGATACTGATACTGCTCTGTTATATGGCCAGGAACGAAGCACGATGAAACTATTAAGTTGTGGAGAGTTTTGAAACAGATGTCAGTGTAAGTGGAGGGCACAGGAGGGAGACCTGACCCACGAAACGTGATACGTTGTGTGCTGTTCATAGTCCAGCTCCTCCTTTATGATAATTCCATCATCTCTAACATCTCCGCCACCTTCAGTCTTTCCCTGGTGGATCCTTGTTAGCGTGTCATCAGCAACTGTTCACCGATGAGATGAGGTGTCTGGTTGTTACTTACAGGGAAGGAGTGCGAGATGTTGGAAGAAGCACAAAAGTAAGTTTGAATATAATCATCATTTCTTTGTCCTCTACTTAACCCTCTCTATGGGAAACCTTTAGCTTTTAACGACTGAATCGTATAATTAATTAAAGCAGTTTTCTTTAACCTTGAAAAGACATTTATTTTGCATCTGGTAATGAGAGGGAGTCATGTACCGTCACGCTCACCACTGCCTGCATGACGAGGTGTGGCGCCATAGATCCGGTGACCGATGCCCAACAAGGTGTAGGTGTTTGGTTCTGCCTGCAGACCTGCTAGACCACCTCCCTAGATGCCTTGCGTTACTTTCATATTTCTTCACCTGTCTTTCTAGAAGTCCTGCTCACTTTCGTACCTGCTGATCTGACTCACTATACCGACTCTCCATCTTTATACATGTTGGCCTCAGCCTCTGTAAGCAACTTGGCCCTCTCTCTGTCGGCCTACCTTTCATGGATTTCTAACCACCTCACGTCATGCCTCTATAGACGCCTTGCTTACCTTCCTATCTTCTGGCCTACTTATCTAAATGGCTTACCTTCTTTTCTCTCTGGCCTGCTTTTCTAAATGGCCTCCTTACCGTCACTACCTTCTGGATTACTTCTCCTTCCCAACTGCTGGCCATTTTCCCTCCACCTGGCCTGCCTCTCTAGGCAACCTGGGAGCCTTCTGGTCTGCTGGCCTACCACTACACAGTCTGACCATCTACCTACCTACTGGCCTGTCTCAGTGTCTTACTTGTAGCATCCTGCTCAAAAAACATGACTTTCTTCCCTCCCTCCACCTATCTACGATCTCACTTTCTACCTGCCTACCCTTCTACCTACCTACCTATCTACCTTCCTATTTATCTATCTACTTTTCACACTTCTTACCAATATCATCTGCCTATGACCTTGCTTGCCTGCCTGCCTGCTACCCTCAGGGTTACTGACCTCTTCTGAAGGCCACAGGGGTCGTCTTCTCGGGTCTTGGGTACGTTTATTCTATTCTTATATATATACATACATATTTTTTTGTTCAAGATACGCCTGAGTGTGTGGCGGAGACGGGAGGATGGAGAAAGGTGCACGAGTCAGCTAGATTGGTGGTGGTGGTGGTGGTGGTGGTAGCGTAGGAGGTGCTGGAGGTTGCTGTAGTGGCGAAGGTGGTGGTCACCTTACCTCAGGGATCTGTAAGAGGGACAGCACCTGATACCCCACTATATGTGTGGGGCAGCACCTGATACCCAACTATGCGTGTGAGGCAGCACCTGATACTCTGTGTATGAGGGGCAGCACCTGATACCCCACTATAAATGTGGGGTAGCGCCTGATATCCCTCTACATATGAGAGGCAACACCTCTATGTGTGAAAGGAAACACCTGATACTCCTCTATGTGTGAGGAGGAGCACCTGAAGTAGGTGTAGGTCAGCAGTAATAATGAAGGTCAATAGCAGTGGGTGTAGGTCAGCAGTAGTGGTGAAGGTCAGCAGTTGTGATGGAGGTCAGCGGTAGGAGTGAAGGTCAGGAGTAGTGGTGTAAGTCAGCTGTAGATGATGTAAGTCAGAGGTAGTAGGCATAAGTCAGCGGTGATGGGTGTAGGTCACCTATGGTGGGAGTACCTCAACGAAGTGTGCGTCAGTCAAAGGAAGTGGGAGCAGTCCGGCTGTGGTGAGGCCATTTCTCACAGTCACACGTGAGACTGATCACTAAATCCGTTGTGTAAGTTCGAGGAATAATTCCATAGCTTCTAACCCGACCGACTTCTCGTGTCTCTCATATTTCCCAGGTCGAATATTAGCCACACTCACCACCTTCATATGAATCACCAAATGTCCTCTCTTCTTGGGCTAAATATTTTTTTCTTTCTATTTGCTTCGTCTTGTCCTGTCCTCTCCTCTGATGTACACGTCAAAGGACAAGCTGACGTGTGAGGATCGATGCTGACAAGACTATATCAAGAATGGATCATACAAGCTGACTTTGTAAAAGATTACGGCGCATTTGAATCCAAGGTTACAAGCTTCCTTTAAGCCTAAGAGCTTTCATACAAGTTTACAAACTTGAAGCTTAAAGTCGAATCTCAGGAATTTAACCTGAATCCATTGACTTGTATCCATAATGAGAAAGGCTATGACAAGCTTATGTGCTACGCTGGGACAACCTCACATCTTACGCTAGGAGAAGCTAAGATTCCTGCTAGGACAAACTCACATCTTACGCTAGGAGAAGCTAAGATTCCTGCAATAAGCCTTACACTCAGTGCCTTCAGAAGGCAACAGCTCAGACTATGACAACCTAAAATCTCGGCCATGTAAGCTTAGCTCCAGCGTGACAGCGGCTACCACCTTATGTATCTAAGCCTAAGACTTGGCTTCCCAGGAACCCACAGGTTCCCATGGATCCCTGCTCCCCGCCCCCCGCCAACCACAAGGGAAAGTTATGTATGGTATTGGATCATTTCACGCACGGCGCACCGACCCACCTGTCGCCGCTGCGCACCATATGATGCTTTTTTTTTTTCTTTATATTTTCCTCTTCTTTTCCGACGCTAATTTCGCTGGCTGTCATTGAAGGAGGGGAGGGACCTAACTACGCCTAGTGCTGGTTATTTGTGGAAAGTTAACGACCATTGGCTTTATGGTAAGAGAGAGAGAGTGTTTTCATTCATCACACAGTTATGTATACGTTATTCCTGAGGGACGAAGATATGATAGATGCGTTATGATCGTTGTACTGATTTCTAAGTCATGTTGTGACGTTTATAATTATATACCTTATTGTTTGTTTTATAATTATATACCTTATTGTTTGTTTTATAATTATATACCTTATTGTTTGCTTTATTTTCAAGGTAAACCAGCTTAACAATGTCAAATGATGGTTCCATCTATATGAACCTTACTTTTCGCAGTGCTCTATGTAAACAAACATAACACTGTGTATAAAGTCACACAAAGAAGGATTCATAATAAACAAGGTGGAATAAAATAACTAAATATTCCAAAGGTTTCTAGTCCTCTCACCTGGACGTAGTCTGTAACATTATACAGAACGTGACAAGAATAAGAACTTGAGCAGCGTACAGTAAGCAGGTCACACTAGACCAAGGATGTCCTTGATTTTGTCAACTTGAGGCGTTACTGGGTCAAGTCTGGTCGTCGTCAACACACACACACAAGATGACCAAATGTGAATCAAAGTTGTAGAGGTTAGAACTCTACAACTGGCAACACTGATACAAGGGGTGGGGTGGGAGGGAGTTACTGTAAAAGAATAATATACATTGACTAAATATTCATGACAGTGTAGGTGAAGGATACAGTCTGGGGCTGATATGCATGAAGGTATACATATCATAAAACAAATATTTATGGTTATCTAAAAATCCACGAGAATAACAGACACAGTAATGAGTGTGTGATTCACATGAAAGACCTGACGTAAGTTTACGTTGGACGAACGCCTCACGTCAGCTTACGACAGCACTGAACACCTGCGACCAACGTGACTCCTTTAGGCATATCGACATCCTGCCTGTCCCAGGAAACGACAGATTACGTCGTAAAATCATGGACTCAATACCTTAAACATGACGTTACGACTCTTAAGGAATCACGTCATCATGCTTGCATGAGGGTCGTACCGTCATGCTCTAGGGTCATACTGTCGTGACCAAGGAAGGTAACGTCGTGCTCGAGGATCGTACAGTCATGCTCAAGTATCGTAGTAGCTTGGTGCCCATGTATCGTACCGTCGTATTCAAGTATCGTACCGTCTTGCCGAAGGATCGTACCGTCATGCTCGGTGGGTGAAAATGAAACTGACACATTCTTCCTGTGTACAGAGTTTGATCTAGCCGCTGTTGGCTCGTCCAGCCGCTGCTGGCTGCTTCGTCTGCTTCACTGTGGTGCATGACTTGGTAATTACCTAATCATACAGAGTAAGTTCATCATTATTCCATGCATTCATATATATATATATATATATATATATATATATATATATATATATATATATAAATTCATACACATATGTGCGGGTGTGTGTGTGTGTGTTATTAGACTCTACCAACGCATGGTTACATTGAGAATGATGAGTTAGCGTTGGCGTGCCTATATCATCCTCTTTTAACGAGTACAGCTTCGTGGAGGAATTTCGTACTCGACACGTGTCCCTCATTTCCCTGCTTCTGCAGGTAACGCAGCCTTGCAGCTGTGGGAATACCAGGTAGAGTGCTGCAGAACCACCGGGACCCTTTCAAGAAAGAGGTTCTGGAGCTATTATTGAATCTATCTATTTATCTAGCTATCTATCTAGATAAATGTCCAGAAAAGGTAAAGTCTGTAGATATACATACTCTGGCAATACACATTCATGTGATTTGTCAAATGTGTATAGATTCGCAGAGCCTTAATTATATATTTGAAGTCTTTTACTATTCTGGGAAATATATATGAGAAAAACAGGTAATTTCATAATCATTCTTGTATATATGAGGCCAATGGACGTATACTCATACAGCTCCTACAGTTTAGAAATCGTATACAGTGAAATACACAAATCGTGAAACACTCAAAGTAGTCAGTCAGACGATCACTCCAAGACGAGATATGACAACTAGGCTTCCCGTTTTCTGTTGTCATGTGTTACTCAACTGTTTCATGTTGAAGTGGACGGGGCTGGTTAGTCTGGTAGCCTGGTGTGTATGGTGAGTAAGATGACACCTCGCAGCCTTCAGGTGTGTGTGTGTGTGTGTGAGAGAGAGAGAGAGAGAGAGAGAGAGAGAGAGAGAGAGAGAGAGAGAGAGAGAGAGAGGTTTGCTATAGTCTCCGCCAGATCCAGTTGTGGGGAAGAAGGTCACGAGAGCTTATAGACAACCTTTATCAATTTCTCCCACGTCATGGCTGCTAGGAGGTCTCTAAACCACCCCCTCCCTTCCTCCCCGCCCCGTGCATACAACCCACAACCTCCCAGGCCCACATGCTGAGCCTGCATCTCACAACCTCCCTGGCCCACACATACAGCAAAGTAAACATGGCACCAAATCGTCTTGTTCTTGCTAACTTTGATGTACACTTTCATCTCTCACTCTCAACGGAGAACACAGTATAGAGTCACGGGACAGAACGAATCAGCGGTGCTTTGTTTATGGTTCGTTGATTCAATATTTGCTCAGATATTTCTTTAGCATCGGTTGCTCATGATCACTGGCTACTGTAGAAGGTCTCCTTAATCAGCAATGTCAACAAAGGCTTAGTCAAACACTAGACTTTCACGATTTAGACTTGGGGATTGCAATGATGACAATATTAATGAAAGACAAGATAAGATTACGTGACAATGCTCATATACCGTAATGATAAGCATGTACAGATAACACACACACACACACACACACACACACACACACACTCATGAAAAGAAGAAACAGAGAAATAAATGAATGTTTTAAACGAGCTGAAATAAAAATGATTTTAAAAGGACAAATTTTGGGAAACGTAATATTGCTCTGGTAATGGTGGTAAGGAATTCTTTTTTTCTAACACATGAACTGTAACGCAGGTGACCTCTTATCTCCGTAAAGTGAGGAGGTCCTCAGAGCGCAGACGCAGAGGCCCAGTGTCCCCGCTTACTCGCCCTCGTTCGGGGCGCGTCAGTTTGGCTAACGACAGTTACCTTAGATAGGACAGTGTTACCATTAGTCAACTACTGTGACAACCAACCGTTGGTATCACTGCTTACTAAATAACAGTGTTACCAGGAGAGACGAGCAGTCCAGCAGCGTTACAAACAAAAGGTCGGGTCAGCATTATCCCTTTCATTTCCTGAAGATACGAGGACTGCAGCGCACCAGGTGTGTGTGTGAGGGTACACCAGCTTGAAGAATCTGATGAGATATTACGCCCCCTGTTGACCCCTGCTGACCTCTATAGCCCTCCTGCTGCCGCTGACCCTCGATCTTGGTCATAAATTGTGAGGCGACGGACGCGTCTGACAAGGAACTCTGGTTTTTCAAATGTAAATATAAAAGTGTTGGGAAAATTATCTTTTTTTTTTGTTTACTGATAGGTTCCTTATGGCTTCCTCACACGTCATGCGGGTTGTCCATGTTTTGTTGGTTCAGGTCAAGTGAGGTCACGCAACACCCTGCGCACAACATGTCATGCAAACTTTCCCAAAATTGAAAGCAGTTTGACCCTAACTTTCCCACAGTTTTAGTAGCTATTACAGACCTTCAAGTAAGTCATTCCTCGAACTATTATATGTATGTATGGCGGGCGGGAGGTCAACACCTGGGTCATGTGTTGGACCTATTTGTATAATTGCGACTCGTCTCTCGAAGGCGATGACAACATTACTTCTCTTGGCAATTTCTAAATCTAAGAGGATGACATCATCACACTTAGATAACACTAGACACACATACGGCTTACACTGGCCTCGTAAATCTTTTTATTTCTTCCTTATTTGTCTGCTGATTTACACTTACGTATTGTTTCTTTACAACATCTATTGTTCTTGTGGAGCCCCCGGGTCTGGAGTTGACTCCTGGCGCCAAACTCGACTACCCATGTTTTCCTCCCTTCACTTCACGTAATTTCCAAACATTATCCTTCCAGAAATTATTCTGGAATTGCCAAACGTGGGAATTGGAAGTTGTTGGATCCAGACCCTGGGCAAAATAACCATCAGTAGCCATGCCGATGTATATTACGGTCTTCCTTGTGTGACACAGCGAAAATAACTTGAAATTTATGCCACAGATCACGGGGTTCTGATTTCTTTTTCTATGTCGCAATGTTACTCTGCAACGCAGAAAGTCTTATTACCTACACACACACACACACACACACACACACACACACACACACACACACACACTTCTAGACCTTGAAATCCCTTAGAATGATTAAAAGAAATTCTCATAACGAATATCATGTGGTGAAGATACGAGAGAGCGTGTGGTAACACCAAGACTCATTAACACGTCTCAAGCCTTCAACTAAAGAGCAAAAAGACGGAAAAATGAAGGAGTGTCTAATGTAGACCAATGTGACTAGTGCCCCAGACCAGAGATTAGGAAGACCAAAAGGCCAATAAGCAGAGACCACAAATCACAGACAACCGAGATCAACAAACCATAATTGAACGAAAACAGACAAGCAGAAGCCACCCGAAGACCATGACCCAGACCAGTGTTCTGAGCAATCCAATAGACCAAGAGACCAAACCCAGAATACTGAAAAACCTGGAGGGTCTCTGCTCGTTTGATCTCCATCAGTGCCGTCAGCCAGTA